>OZ007571.1:20599076-20781576 GCA_963931925.1 Onchidella celtica
CGTAGAGATACCCCGGGCAGAATACGCTGCTATATTGTGTATCTTTAAGCAGCTTTATTGTAGGGTGACAAGACAGGAAATGATCCAATCGCCTACATGACATGACATTATTTGATTTGGCATCCTGAAAGTGTATAAGATAAACCAGCGAATTTATCTCCTCTTGTGTTTCTGGTGCGTGGACGGTGAAGCGGGAGATTCCACCGAGTGGGGGATGGGAACAGGTGGAAGAAAAGGAGCAGCACTATTTCGTCTGTGTAGAACAATACTCCTGTAAACCACAAAATAATTATGTTGATGGGGGTTACAGGAGTATTGTTCTACACCGACGGTTTTTCTTTCAAAATATGCTGCACAATACAGTTCGGTGAACGGGAGAGGAGATCTTGAGGATAAACAAGGAAGACAGAGAAAGATTTTACATTTCCTGTGTAAACAAACGCTGATTGATAAAAATGTGACCATCTGGAAGACATTTTCTGATACCGAAGCCGACACGAAACATCGTACATAACACGTATATATATTTTTTTTTGCCTGGTAGCTCTCTGAACCTGTCAATCTTTTGCAAATGTGCACGTGGCTAAAACAGACATTGAAATGAAGAAGTAGATGTGACTTCAATTAGCCAGATAAAAGGTTTAGTGCCAAAACACATCAACCGTTTAAAAATGTATTTCCGCTTAAAGATAAACAATCTTGAAACTGTGCGCAAAATCTGCTGTAAGGGCGGGAAAAGATTATCATCATGTTCTTCCTGTTGCACATAAACAAACATGTTCTTTGGCTGAAACGCCGTCTTTCGAACTTCAGCCTACATTAAATCTTAAGAAACAAAAAAATAGATAACTAGAAAATAAATAAGAATAAAATGAACACATTTCCTGTCATCTCACAGGAAACTTAACACACATAATTATGCTAGATCTGTATTGAGAAAATACTAATAGCATGGCTGTGTGTATTTGATAACACAGATATTTTATCAGCAAGCTAATTGATCGGTCAGGGTGAGTTAACATTATGATTAATGTTGTCACAAATCCCAGACTGGGAAATGTAATAGTTTATGACAGGACGACAATCACGAACAAACAAGTTTAACACTTAACAAAACAACCCATCAGACTCACACATTTATTAAACATAATTATACATATAATAGCGCAATTACATATATTATATTATTGAAATGACTGCCGTACACGGCCTTATTCTCACACACACGCTCCCCCGGATCCACAATCCGGTAGTCACTCCTAAAGGCACTTCGGCCTCAGCCTCTCCCCTCAGGGTCTTAATAGTACATTAATGATTCACTGGCACCGCAGTCTCTCAATATCACCTTCCTATTGTCATACACCTTAGCACTCCCCTAGCACCTCCGCAGGGCAATAACACATTATTATTTCCATAGCCATCAACATGGCAACAACATAATATCAGTTCACGAGCCTATCAACAGGGCAACAATATAGTATCTCATTCACTCTCATATCTACGTCCCTGTCCGTGGCCTGACTGCCACGACTTTATGTGCCTCTACTGTCCTGCACTGACAGCCTCACTTCTGGCCTATGTGTGGCCTCCGGCCCTATGCTGGCCTACCCCCGGTGCTCATCGAGGTGGCTCTGCGGCCCGTCCCCGACACCAGTCATAACTGGAAAGACTCTCACTAGTCTTCTCGACTGCTTCCCCTTTATGTCCGCCCGATGGGCTTTTATTCACAGGTCCGATCCCTAGGACCTTCTAACTTGCAGTGATAGTAATACCGCGCTTTCGCCTCCTTCAGACCCCGCCCCCACTACTCACAACAGCACGCTTAACTTGCTGTCTACTGTGAGCCTTTCTTACTCTACACCCGCTCTGTAGCAATCCCCTTAATTGCACTCACTCCACTCGTGACATCATCCCCCACCCCAAAAAAATTAATGCAATTAATTTCAAATCGCATCAAGATGACTGTCAACGAGTGAGCGTGAGCAATACCTACACTAAAAAAACTGACCTAGCAGTTCCCCTAGTATATAAAATACCGAAATCAGGGGAAAATATGGGGATCCGTATGGCCTGCAATATGCATATATGTGTCACATCCTGAATAGCTAACTAACCACAATACTTAATACAGAATCAAAAACCATTCAACCTATCAACCATTCTTCATATCATATTTATAATGTCAATATTTTAAAGTCGACTCATTCACACAGATCCTGTCAATGTTCCTGTCCTCCGATGTATAAGCTCCTGAAATCTTCCCCTAGGCTCGACTAAGGTAGTCGGCGATATGATTGCTGGTTCCTGGAATTGGTTGAATAACGAAGGTATACGGCTGCAAAGCCAATGCCCATCTAGACAAGCGTGGGCTGGACGAACGATTCTTCGACAAAAATGTCAGTGGCTTGTGGTCTGTCTGGATACAAAATTCTCGTCCCATGAGATAACGTCCTAGTTTCTGGACGGACCAGACAATGGCAAGACACTCACGCTCTATCACAGAATACTTTCTTTCTCTCTGCAATAACTTCCTACTGACATAACATACAGGATGGAGACATTCGTTCTTCTCCTGTAGAAGACAAGCGCCGACACCAGAGTCCGACGCATCCGTTCTGAGGATAAAATTAGATCGAAAATCGGGTAATATCAGAATGGGTGACGATGATAATGCTGTCACCAAATTATCAAATGATGTCTGACATTCAGACGTCCACTGGACCTTATCGGGTTGTCCCTTCTTAGTAAGGTCAGTAAGAGAAGATGACAAGGAGGAAAAATTTGGAATGAACTTTCTGTAATAATTTAAAATTCCCACTAAGCTTCTGACTTGTTTCTTTGTTTTAGGGATTTGCAACCCTACTAATTTGTCAATTTTTGTTCCTTCAGGCCTCTGAACACCTCTACCCACGATATGTCCTAAGAATACTATCTCTGGACATGCCAAATCCATCTTTGCGGGTTTAGCAGTTAACCCAAAATGACGTAATCGTTGAAAAATTACTGTTAGTGTCTGAATATGATCAGACCATGTCGACGTATGACATGCTATATCGTCAAAGAATGACACGACATTAGGTATGTCCTTCAACACTAATCTCATTAATCGTGCAAACGTCGGTGGCGCGTTTACCAACCCAAATGGCATGACTTTAAATTGGAATAATCCAATGGGCGTTTGGAACGCCGTGTATTGTTTAGACTCCTCAGTAAGCGGGATTTCCCAATAACCTTTCGTTAAATCTATCTTGGAAAACCACGTGGACCCGGCCAATGAAGCTATTAATTCCTCCTGAAACGGGATAGGCTCCCTATCGCCTACCGTAATAGTGTTCAATCTTCGGAAATCAATACAGAACCGCACCGATCCATCAAGTTTTTTCACGAGGACGATGGGTGATGAATACGGCGATGTTGATGGTTCTATCACATCTAACTTCAACATTGACTCAACTTCCTTTATGACTCTATCTCTCGAAGAAAAAGGCAACGGATACGGTCTAAGAAATACTGGCTTATCCGAAGTCAACTTTATTTGGTGCTGGATCACCGTAGTGCGACCCGGCAAATCCGTAACAACGTCCGGAAATGACGCTAACAGGGTCTCAAGTT
This sequence comes from Onchidella celtica, assembly GCA_963931925.1. Taxonomy (NCBI): domain Eukaryota; kingdom Metazoa; phylum Mollusca; class Gastropoda; order Systellommatophora; family Onchidiidae; genus Onchidella; species Onchidella celtica. The sequence goes on from OZ007571.1 coordinate 20,602,689, forward strand.
CCCTACTCCTTGAACTCGTAAGGTCAGGGTTAATTTTTACGTCCCTGTAACCTTGTGTCGCAGTTAACTCCGGCAATTGAATTTGTAACTCTTCCTGCGCCTCGGTGTCGCTTACGTCACAGTCCAACTGGTCTACGACCCCCGTACAGGCAATAGAGAAGACAGTCTCCTCTGGTCTTGTCTGTGCACACAGATACTGTGGTCTCTCATAAAATCTCTGTAGCATATTAACATGGAAAACCTTACTCGCTCCATCAATGTGGATAGCGTAATCTACCTTTGAAACAACTCGCTCAATAACATAAGGGCCTTTCCATGTCATCAATAACTTATTATGGTCCGTAGGTAACAACAACAGAACCTTGTCTCCTGGCTTAAAAATTCTCAGTTTGGACCCTCTATCTTTATAGTCTTTTGCTCTTTTCGAAGCGATACCAGACGCTTCTTCCGCTATAGTGCGCGCTGAAGATAGTCTTTCTCTTAAATCAACAAGGTACTGAAACACCGAAATCTGCTCATCGTCTCCCGATGATGGCGACGTCATCATGTCCCGAAGAACATCAGTTGGGCCCCTCGGACTACGACCGTACATCATTTCGAACGGCGAGAATCCCGTTGACTCCTGCCGTACCTCTCTGTACGCGAATAGCACTGCAGGGATATATCTATCCCAATCTTTAGGGCGATCAGCAGCTACCTTACGCAGCATCGACTTTAACGTCGAGTTCAATCTCTCGCACATGCCATTGGCCTGCGGATGATAAGGGGTGGTAGTGATGGGTTGTATACTGAATAAGCGGAACAATTCCTTCATCATCTGCGACGTAAATTGCGCGCCCCTATCAGACAGAATTTGCTCTGGTATTCCTACCCTAGCGAAAATTGCAAACAACGCTTCCGCGACTGCCTCAGACGTTATGGTCCGCAGAGGAACCGCCTCTGGCCATCTCGTAGCATTACATATGACCGTTAAGAAAAATCGATTCCCCCTATCGGTCGCTGGGTGAATGGGGCCAACAAGGTCTATCGAGACCTTTTTAAACGGTTCCGAGACCGTGGGGATCTTCTGAAGAGGAGCCTGGGGTGTACGACCCTTATGCGTCGTCTTTTGGCACGCACTGCACGTCTTACAATAGACCTGTACATCTCTGTGGATCGATGGCCAGTAAAAATTTTTAAGAACCCTTTCTTTGGTTCTAGCTATCCCCATATGACCCGCTAATGGGACATCATGTGCCAAATGCAATACTGTTGCGATCAGCAACGCTGGCACAACGACCTGCTTTAAAATGGAGGACACCGTTACATACTTACGGAACAGAATGCCCGCCTGAACAATAAAGGAGGACGACCCGTTCTTATATCTCCTCGTTTTCTCGGTTCGCGCTTCCCCAAAACATGGGTTTAATGATGGGTCCTCCCTTTGTAGTCTCGCCAAGCGCTCTGGCGTGATATCTAGGTTGACCGCTGGCGTCGCCAAAGGTCTAATCTTATCTTTATCCGCTACCCGTCGACGTGTCTCGACCGCGGCGCAAAAGTCAATACCTTTTGATTGCGACCATGCTTGCACGTTCTCATCGGAAGGGGAAACTACCCGTGATACATTCCCAATGATGAGCTGGGCGCCTGGAAAACAACCAACGACTGCTTCGACTTCCCCGCTAAGGAAAGGTGTATCTATCATTATTTTTGCCATGGGTAATTTCTCAATGGCCCCCGAAAATTGGATGCACGGGACAGTCTCACCTGTAAGCTGTGAATCCCGAATGCAGTCCCTATGCACTCCCACAACGGTAGATCCTGTATCTCGTAAAACCGAGACCGGTTCGTCCCCAACAAACCCCGGATAAACCCTAAGACCACCTCCTGTATGACATGAATTTATGACGGGGATCTTTCTCCCACAAGGTAAAACACCGGAAGATAATAACTTCTCACAACTGGGACACTTAGAATACTGTCCGCCTCCGTTGTCCGATGTAACACACGCAGCCGCATGGTGAAATTTATTTGGGGAACATGGACTGGAGCTACTGTCCACGTTCGCCGCTATCCTACCTGCAGGGCAGTTCACGCTGATGTGATCTGCTCTTCCGCAGTTCCAACACTTCGCGGCCCTACACTCGCGCGAAAAGTGACCCACGCGTCCGCAAGTCCAACACTCCGCTCCCTGTGCTGCTCTAGGCCTGGGTCCCCGTGACCCCTCGCGACCGGAACTAGAGTCCCTATGCCGTCGGTCATCGGCAAAGGTCACAAGTCGGCCCCGGCCATTACCGCGACCTAGCCCTCCTGCTCGGTCAAACTTACCGGATCCATATGCCGGTGATTGGTGATAGCCCCTATGCTGCCCCTGGCCTTGCCCACTATAGGCACCACGCTGACGCGACCTGTCCCTAAGTCCTGCCGGCGACCCCTCGACAACGGCGACGTACCCAGCATCTTGGACGTACGCCCTGGCGACTGGTTTGGACGGATGTGCCGTACGGTATGCCTCCGCCAACTTAGACGCCTCCTGCACCGTCGCGGGTTCGTTCTCTTTCAGGAAAGCCACCAGATCTTTGTGGCACGACGCGTACAGCTGGTCACGGATCATTAAGTCTTTCAGTTTAGCAAAATCCGTGCCCACATGCGCCAAGTCTACCCAGTTCGCGAAATACTCCGTTAGTCTCGCGACAAAGGCAGCAAAGTCCTCCCTGGTATCTGCACGTGCCCGCCTAAACTGCTCCCGGAAATATTCCTCGGTACGCGCAAATCGGCGAAGCAGCAAAGCCTTCAGCTTATCGTAGTCTTGCACGTCTTCGCGCTGTAGCTCTTTAAAGTAGGTTAACGCTCGCCCCTGCAATAGCGATGCCAGGTACGTGGCCCATAATTCCTTATTTTCCCCCCATTGCAATTGTGCGTTCAATTCGAACCTGTAAAGGAAGGCGTCTATGTCGTCCTTCCGGTCGTCGAACGTAGGGAGCTTAATCCTGACACCACCTTTATTGGGTACCTGCCGCTCAACTGTTTCTGTTGGCGCACTCTTTTTGATTTCCAACTCCGCTATTCTTACTCGCGCGTCTGTCTCCCGCTCTTGAGCTTCTATCTCCTTTAACCTTATCTCCTGCTCCCGTTCTTGAGCTTCTATCTCCTTTAACTTAAGCTCCCTCTCCTGAGCCTGTCTCTCCTGTTGCTGATGCAACTCCTTTAACTTAAACTCCCTTTCCTCTTCCTTATCCTTAGCCTCTCTTTCTTGTTGCTGAGCCTTAGCCTCTTTTTCTCGCTCTCTATCCTTAGCACGCTCATCGCGCAAATCCGCCTGCTGTTCTTTGATCCAGCCGCGTAGCTCCTCTCCCTCAAGGCCAAGTTCCTTACCCAACTTCATTAGTTGTTGGAGTTCCGCCATTTCACAGATTTATGGTTATGGTATGTATTACAAAAACGGCTAACCTGTCGGTATGATCACTAACAACACGACCAGAGACCTGAGATCACACCAGATATAACCACACCTACTTGTATCCAATACAATTCAGAAATTTACCTTTACAGCACAACTAATTCTATATTCATAAAATGTACTGCACTATTAATAATAAAAAAGAGTAGAAAAGACAAGAATAAGGAAATTCAGTAGAAGGACCACAAGTACGTCAAGGACAACGAACCAGACTAGGACAAAGCTTCTACAAAAAAAAAACTATAATGGAAAAAAAAAATGCAACCTACTACGCCGATTACACAACACGGTACGAACAAGAACAGGGTCTGAAAAAAAAGAACGTATCTACAGATAGGGAGGAGAAGGACAAGAGAAACGTCTTCCTAAAACAACGAGGAAGATAGAACGCTACAATCTAAACAAAAATACAGGTCCCTACAGAACTGTTCGCTGTGATGAACGAAGTTCCAAAGTTTACCACACCTTTTTAAAAGGATAAACTAAGTTCAACACAGCAAACCCGCGCCACCGCCCGTATAATCAATTACAACGAAAACAGGAAAAACAGGGAAACAGACAGATGAAAAGACAGCCCTTAATCCAGGGTACAAAATTTTAGACTTTTACTTAACTTTCAGCCTTATGAGTTTAAGTCCTCGACCTAATCGGAGCTCTGGCTGCTTGTCTCCTCAGGCTGCACGCACACCCACTGTCTCTCTGAAATTTAAGTACACATTAATACATATTCATCAAAATACATGCATCAATACATATTATTATTCATAAATATACATAAATCATATCATGAAATGTCCATTCATCCAACGAACAAGACAGCACAAATACCCACAAATCCCGGACGAGCCCCCAATGTCACAAATCCCAGACTGGGAAATGTAATAGTTTATGACAGGACGACAATCACGAACAAACAAGTTTAACACTTAACAAAACAACCCATCAGACTCACACATTTATTAAACATAATTATACATATAATAGCGCAATTACATATATTATATTATTGAAATGACTGCCGTACACGGCCTTATTCTCACACACACGCTCCCCCGGATCCACAATCCGGTAGTCACTCCTAAAGGCACTTCGGCCTCAGCCTCTCCCCTCAGGGTCTTAATAGTACATTAATGATTCACTGGCACCGCAGTCTCTCAATATCACCTTCCTATTGTCATACACCTTAGCACTCCCCTAGCACCTCCGCAGGGCAATAACACATTATTATTTCCATAGCCATCAACATGGCAACAACATAATATCAGTTCACGAGCCTATCAACAGGGCAACAATATAGTATCTCATTCACTCTCATATCTACGTCCCTGTCCGTGGCCTGACTGCCACGACTTTATGTGCCTCTACTGTCCTGCACTGACAGCCTCACTTCTGGCCTATGTGTGGCCTCCGGCCCTATGCTGGCCTACCCCCGGTGCTCATCGAGGTGGCTCTGCGGCCCGTCCCCGACACCAGTCATAACTGGAAAGACTCTCACTAGTCTTCTCGACTGCTTCCCCTTTATGTCCGCCCGATGGGCTTTTATTCACAGGTCCGATCCCTAGGACCTTCTAACTTGCAGTGATAGTAATACCGCGCTTTCGCCTCCTTCAGACCCCGCCCCCACTACTCACAACAGCACGCTTAACTTGCTGTCTACTGTGAGCCTTTCTTACTCTACACCCGCTCTGTAGCAATCCCCTTAATTGCACTCACTCCACTCGTGACAAATGTCACTATGTAATATGTTTTCCTACCACAAACCCATTATTTGCTGATCATAAATTAATGCCATATAATTATTATGCCCGCGTCGTGTAAAGTTGCTGTCATCATAAAAAAGTCGCCATGCTTACAAATATTAGAATATATCAGTACTTGGTTTAATCACAGACAAGTTGACCGCCACAATAACTGTCACTACAGAATGGCCATGAAGACGAGATCAATGTCTTATTAAAGCGTTCCCACGATATCTCCAGTGTTACTTCTACTAAATGCCTGCTCCTTCCTACCATAATAGCGGGGGAAGCTGGGGCTGATGATTTTCGTTGACACAGATGACAATCATGAGAGAAAATACAAGTGAATGAGATACAGGGTAATTTGTTAAGGTTAATATGTTAGGTCCAAATCCTGCAATAAACTGAATCTGACACGTTTCCTTGTGTGTGAGTTTAGGATGAGAGATGTAAAAGCCTTGTCATCGCCATAGGGATGGCCGTAACTCAGACTATATTATTACGGATCCAGTCCTCAGGAATATCGCTAGCTTAAAGACCCACTTGTTATGGTGGCACACGAGACACAGAATACCGAGACGGACATTCCTTCTCCCACATAAGGCCCATTGCGGATATCGGCCATTTTAGTTGTCAGGACCGACGCTTAACCATGGCGATGGTAGCATTGATTTTGATTCGTTAGCTGATTTGCAATGTGAGCACTTCAGGCGTCGCGAACCAGTCGGCGGCGAGCTAAAAAAAAGTTCTCTACAGTAAACAATGACACGTGCGTTCACGCACATGGGAGACGTTAGGTCAATTCTTTCACTTCCTTTCCTTTGTTTACATGGATGGTAGGAAATCTGACCAGCCTGGATCCATCCTTTCCACCCCTGACATAACAGTCAAGTGCAATGCAACCAGCAGGCATTTTAACCGCTTAGACATATCTCGAAGTTACACTCGTCAGCTGATCCACCCGTCATGTTAGGTGTCGGAAGTACAAAACAAAAACACTCTGTGACGTCATTCGCAATGGGCCTATAATTATGTCCACCCATTGCGCGCGTGTAAATTCGTGAGTACTGCTCTTTTTCGTCCAATTATGAACGAGTGTGGTACGATTGTTGCATTCCTGACATGGATGATATGAGCGCAAGTGGACGGACCGAATGCGACGAATTGATTCGTCTCGGTATCCCGTGTGTCGAACGGCACCATTTTAGACTTCAACGGACGGAGTGACGGAGTGTTTCGTGACATGACATATGGTTTGAAGTTAGGCCATGTGCAACTTGGGTTAGGGATTGTATCGGGGTAAAATTATCATTAATTTAATATTGCTTTCCTGTCCGTACGTATCCCAAATGCTAGGCTGGCTGCAAATTGCCTAAAATCATAGGCAGACGTCTCAAAACCTTTGTCTCCTTTGACCTGCATATTGGATTTTTGTATACAATATTCAACAGTTAAGAATCCAGTGAATGCTCGCCAAGTTTGTCTAAGGCTACTGGAGCTTTTGGTCGTGTAATTTATCTCGGTTTTGGTGTGAGATGAGAATTATGGAGTTAAAAGAGATCTCGAGCAGGGGCGAGACTGAAACAAGTGTGCACAAGTCTGTCTGACTAGTTGGCAGAGAGTTAAAACTGATTTGAATTAGCAGGCGCAAAATGAGACCTCGCGAGCTGAGTCAAAACGGATTGGGAACAGCCTCTGTTCAGTGCCGCCACAAGCTGGAATACAAATTCTCTGCTGTGAGACAGACATCATCAATTTGCCCGACAAAGAGAAGACCTTCGGCAGCTGAGACAGACGACCGAGTTCTCAGCATGATGTATTATAAGCTATTACATAATCTGAGGAAATTAGACGAAAGGGAAGAAACTTGAGCAGGAATGAGAAGGAAATGTCGAAACGTCTGTTGCTGTTGTTTACAGCCCGTCGCGGAATAAAACTGATAAGCACAGGATGAAGGTGTGTGCATGAGTACGAGAATGTCGGTGAGCTCAGACCTGTGCAAACCTGGTAATATGCCTAAGCCATTTATGGGAAACGAAAAGCTGCGTTTTCATGTGTGCGGAAAAGGCAACGGCAAAGGAAAGGTAAAAAACCCTTCAAATAATGAAATAGAGAGAATGTTTTCATGTGTAAGGAAACGTCGTTTCTGTACACATGGAAACACTCTTTCTTATTACTTCTTTATGGGTGTTTTGACATTTCCATTGCCGTTTCCAAACCACTCATATCGTGTATATATTTTAATGTGATAGAGTTGTAAATGTTCAATATAATAAGTAGGTTTCAGATAACGCACTTGCAATTATTTATGTCTGTATATTTATCTATCTCATCCAAGCGTTTCTATGGACACAAAGAGACAGCTTATCACCTCAATATTTATTCCAACATTATGCTACCAATGCCAGACCTGGACATTAAGTAAACGTCATGAAAGCAGGATTACTGCATGCGAAATGAAATGCCTTCGCAAAACCTTCAACATCACAAGAAGAGACAGGCAAAGAAATGAAGTTGTAAGAGCAGCTGTTGGCACAGAATCCTGCCTGCATTTCGTAGAAAAACAACGACTTAAATAGTTTGGCCACCTGTCACGAATGCCACCTAGTCAACCAGCCTCGAGAGCCTTCAACACCAAGTTCTCAGGCTACAAAGGAAGAGGCAGACCACGCAAAAGATGGATTGAAGAGTCAAAGAAACCCTGAGAGACAACAACATCTCAGTTGAAAGAGCGGCAGAGTTGGCCTGGCCTACCATAAAAAATTGCATTTCCCCTCGACGCTCTACGGCAACAGAGGATGAAAAGGTAAAAAGTAAAAGTAAAAGTAAAGTAAATTTATCTGTATTAATCTTTACGAATCTTCTCTGAAATAATATTTATTTGTTTATTGGCAAGGGCCACCAATGACTCTCTATACAATATCAATATTCTTTTATCAAAGGGATCGCCCTCTTTGGCTCTACCAGGGAGAATACTGGGTGTAAGACTACCTCCAAATCTTACTCCCATGCCAACTGGCCCACCTATCCCCCCTCCTCCACACCTCAGTGTGATCTGAGTGAGGTTGTTTGTCGGTTGCATAATATGTGTATGCAGACGGAAGAGTAGACGAGAAAGTGGATGGATATGTATTGAAGGACATGTGAGATAAAATTACCATTGTCTGAGGTAAAGGGATCAGGATATTTGCAGACCCGAGAGTTTGATGATGAAACCTTAAACACGCCAGACATAAATAATGTCTCCTATCAGATAACAGCGAAATTTGAATTTCTACGTTTCCATCAGCAATACGTTGTACAATCATTTGTAAGACCTCCGGCTGATGTTACTTACATCCAGCTAATGGACCACTCAAAGGGATGCTGATATATCAGATATATCGATAGTCCGGCTGAACTTATCAGTCTAGCTCAAACGAAAGCAGTGTTGCCAGGGCATTCATGACATCATGGCTGTGGCTTTGTTGATAAGCAGCTCTCTGGTTTGTTGGACAGGGACAATGCTATTGTTTCACTTGACTTCACATACAACAACAACAAAAAAAGTGTGTTCTTCATCATGATAATTTGATAATTTAAAAAGATATATTCGGATAAACTATAAAATGTATTGCAAAGTATTTTACCCTCTTCAGGCACCAGTGTACCGTTACTGTGTGTTATCATCCATTTAACTCAGAGTTCGAAATTTGTGCGAGAGGCACAAAAACGTGAGTAGAGGTTGCCAGGTTGGCTCACAAATGCTTAAATTCCAGGGAAAAGAAATCAAGTGACTGAAAACGTAACGCTTTAAATGTCTAACATTGTTTAAAATATATATAATGGCCGTTGTGGTGTGCTATGTATTTATATGCTAAACAGTGCTTCTATAATACTCTGGAGTTCGATGTGTAGAAACGCTGAGTAAATATATTTTTTCATCATATCACTTTCCGTCCACTACTTCCACCTCCCATCTCCTCCCCCAGAAATGAAAAAGTTATAAAAATACATCATGTCTTTGTAGTTTACCCCTGGTGGTAATTGTATTAACACCTGTTCGCCACTCCATTCATTCAGAGGAAGAAGCTATACCCCTGACTAACTCGCACTACCGATTCCTTTCCACTCGTTAGCTATTAAAGAACAAAAACTTTAATTTCTTCCCTATGTCACTTGTAGGTATTAGATTCTATGAACAAAATATCGGCAACCATTATCTCTGAGAGACTCACATTCCATTAGTCATGGGCTAAAACCCCACTTTGTCGGTAAAAAATGTCTCTAGCTCGGTTGTAGCTTACAACCTGCTGTGCAGTGTGTACGATACAAAGGTAAACAGAGTGGCTATACCATAAGCAGCGTGAAGTTCAACACGATGAGCCCTCGCACTGATTGCGGGATTTTTTAGGACAGTTTCCAAGCCAATTCCCTCTATATTGTTTCCAGACCCCTCAGTGCAAACTCCCTTCTCTTTTCATTTTGTTCATTCTATTCTTTTCTCTCATTTCAGCTGTTATTTCTAATTTCACCATTCGTTTATCATTTCATCTGTTCTCCTGATTTTTCATCAAAAGCCGCGTTTTTGTTTTTGTTGTTGTTGTTGTTGTTGTTGTTTTCATAACTATTACCAGCCCACCCCAGCAAGATGAATCTTGCAAACTCGTGTATATTGTATCTACATCTAGGTCACATTAATCACGGCACCTGGATTCGATGCAACGACTAATAGATTTCTTTGTAACACCACAATTCCTTGCAGAATACATTGATGTGACGAAATTGATTTTGGACCGGCAATGCATAGACAGAGGCAAACAGCGAAATCCCGATCATCCTTTTCCATTTTACCGTCCAAAATGCGTCTCTTTTGTGCAGCTGAAAAAATCGCAAATCCCTAATCTCAAAGTCTGAATTCTCTCCAGAATGGATGTTTCCACGTAATTAATCGCAAAAATTGAGGCAGTCACAAAATCTCATATTTGGTCACGCAATCACGAACTGTTGCTGTTTGCATAGACCCTCTAACTCCATTACAGAATAAAAATGAACATTTCCCCCCCCCCCCCCCCCTCTCCTGTTGCTGTTGTATGTTGTTGGCTTAATGTTAAAAATAGTTTACCATTGTCTTACAAATCGTTGTTGGAAACTGAATCCCTCGTTGATTTCTCCAATAACTTGAAAATTCTCACGTTTAGCAGGTATTATATACACACGCTTCTGTAAATGACTCGTCAGGCTGTGCAAATACCACCCTTACCTGTTAGTAGCTCTGCAAAGCCAAATGCCAAACTAAACTAACCATTTTTTACCTACTTACTCACCTGAAGAATAAACAGCCAGTCAACCAGCAGGACCGATATTGGCCATTGATCTTTATTTACGACAAGCTGGCCAGGGAGGGCGGGGGGGGGGGGGGAGGCGAATGGAATACTTTGAAGTCGCTGACATAGATTTCTCGGAACATCAGCTATAATCACATTTCTGAAGGTCACACCTGTTTGATGCTACTTCTGTTTATGCAATAGCATACGCGGGTCACAAAAATCAATCTGTTGCCATCATAATTTATCTGTTCAAACATTGGCAACATGGGAAATATTCAATCATTACAATCATCCTAACTATTATAATATTTCGTTTTTTTGTTTTTTTTTTACTGCGTAGGCCTACAAATTTAATTAATGGGACGGTGTTGCCAGCTACTTTTTTTTTAACCATGTCAAACCCAAAAACAAAATTGTTTCATTTTAATTTCTCTCATTTCAGTGAATTTTCTTTACATGGTATCCATCAGCTCTTCAAACTGCAACCTCCACCCCCCACCCCCCCTCCAACCCCCCCCCCCCCACCCCAACTAAAGGCACCCAAACCAGATAAACAAGCCAGCTTTAGGCACAACAACAACAACCAAAACATACTATTAAAAAAATACAACTAATAAGAATGTTTAATTGACTGCACTGATTGTCACGGTACGAATGTCGTAATGTAACTCTGAAGTTACTTTGCAGAAATTTGGCATTGTAAAACAAAACTTGACTAATTTGTTTTAGACCCTGGAATGTTACGGTAAATTAATGTAACACACTTCATCAGCATTCTGACAGTCAGGTAGAAAATGAAATGTGCACGAGTTGGCAATGCATTCTTACACAATTTCACGTATTTACGTGAGGCAACGTAACTATCTTTCATCAATTATCTGAGCATATTTCAGGACAAATTAGAAGTAATTGGGAAATGCAGAATATTTCTAGACCTACAAAAAAAAAAAAGAAAAAAAGGTAGACACGAAACATGTTCCAATGTGAAAGAATTGTTTACAGTATTAATGCCGTGTTTTAAGTGATGTTTGGCATGAGAAGCTGAAAAATGTCAGTGTAACAGTTGATGCAAATTTCAGCACGTTATGATGGGGAGAGTCAGATGAACTGATCGTCTACCCCTTAAAAACGAAACTGTCTCGAACTGTTGTAGAAATAAATAACAGGATCCGATGAACAATTAACACTAACTTTAATAACTGTAAACACGAGCTGATATCCACAAGTTACTTACACCTATCAGGGAAGGCACTACACTTCTACTACAACTGGATGTACACACCTACGATTTGCACCTTACGATTTTCACCCACGATTTGCACACCTACTGCTCGCCTGGCCCTCCTTATATATATTCTGTCCAGGAACGTTCAGGAAGCGGCTTTACCGCCCCATAAGCACGAGACAGACCTAGATCGTTCGGGACACTTACAGGCCACCCAATCGTACACAGACACGTCACAGCATTACATCACTCAAGGTCGACCTAGCGTAATCTCGGACACCGCAGAATCTTCCAGACGCTCTAGATTTTCTACAGTGAGACAAACAAGCCACACAGCGACATCAAAGGGAAATACCGGCCTTGCTGGCGAGAGGGGGGGGGGGGAAGTCGCCGAGTGAGACGCGTCATGCAGGGGGAAGAAAAATATCGATCGTTCAACTAGTGGGACGCTACACAACTCCCCAATTTAAGTTGAACATTCTTCAACTATCTACATCATAAAGCGTCTACACTATCATACAATACTTATCATTTCCAATCTTACAATAGACATTGCTAATAACGTACTAGGTGCCTTCCCAATATCCTAAGTACAATACAATAACCATAGTATCCTTATAACACTAATACAATCTCATTACAGTATCATTGCAGTACCATTACAAAACCTGGTCAACAGTAGACCTACTATTATAAACAATACAATACCACCACTGTGGTGAAACGATGGTCAATGATACTATTAAAAATCATACCATGGTGAAACGATGGCCATCGAGTACAAAATGCTTCGTGCACGAACCATAGCACATAACGTTGTACATAACAATGGTTGTCTTACATACCAAATGCATAAAGTCATAGATACAATGGCAAAAATACCAACACATATCGACCACTGATCAGGGTCAAACTTCATCATATCAGGTCAAACAAAGCAATACCAATACCGCCTAAGCTTAGGCCACCCGTAAATTACATCAATGCAACATACAAAATCACTGCTTGCTCGCAGTTCCCATTTGGGTTACATTCTTCAAGATTACATTAAGTCCCATTGGTAACAAATAATGTAAACATCAAAATATGACTAATACTGTAATACACAGTGGCTCTCTGCCGGCCAATAATTCAATACTCATTCAGATATACCATTACAGTACAATACAGTCATCCCAGAAACATATCCAACAGGCAAAACTCTTGGTTACAATAGATCTCACTGAACTTGTACTATTCAAAACACTCTACTTAGGAAGTCGGCGCCGACATTTTCCTTGCCCTTGACATACCTAATCCTGAATCGATATGACTGTAAAAATAGACTCCATCGTAATAGCTTTGGGCTGTCAAATCTGGCAGAATTCAAATACTCTAATGACCTATGGTCAGTCTGGAGCACAAACTCCTTACCATACAAATACAAAGTAAACTTCTTTACCGCCAAAACGATGGCTAGGCATTCTCGCTCTGAGACTGAATATTTCGTCTCACGAGGCAATAGCTTACGACTGGCATATGCCACAGGATACACCTTTCCCTCATATTCCTGCATAAGAGCAGCACCCAACCCGCGATCTGATGCATCAGTTGCTAAGACAAATTCTTTTGAAAAATCTGGCAAACATAACACGGGTTTGGAAACAATAGCATTCTTCAAAGAAGTGTACGCTTTCTCCTGCACTTCTTCCCACTGAACTACATTGGGCTGACCCTTTCTAAGCAGATCAGACAGTGGTGCTGCAATCGCTGCAAAGTTAGGTACAAATTCTTGGTAGTATCCCACCAGTCCTAAAAATGCTTTCACCTCCTTTTTAGTGGTGGGTCTGGGTGCATCCCGCACCTTACACACATTTTCTTCTAACAAGCCAATCATACCCTTTCCCACTGAGTGTCCAACAAAGTCCACTTCAGACGTTCCAATCAGGCACTTGGATGGTCTTGCAGTTAATCCAGCTTGGTCCATCCTCTGCAGCAATTCCTTGAGAGCCTTCACATGCTCGTCGAATGTCTCTGTATGGATCAGCAGGTCGTCCACATACGCTGTCACATTGTTCAGTCCCTGGATCAATGGCTTCACGATCCTGTTCAGTGTAGCTCCTGAGTTCATCATCCCGAAGGGCATCCGGGTGAATTCGTAATGTTCGCCCATGGTGACGAACGCTGTCTTGGGAATGTCTTGTTCCAGGACTCGCACTTGCCAGTATCCCTTGCTCAAGTCGATCCGAGAGAATATTCGTCCTCTCGACAGACTCTGGAACACCTCCGATGGGGCTGCTGTCGGATGAGGGTCGAACACAGTGATCTTGTTCAGCCTCCTGTAGTCGATGCAGACTCGATTGGATCCATCCTTCTTCTTGACGACAACAACCGGTGAAGCATAAGCTGATGAGCTCCTGCGTATGATGCCCAACCTTTCCATGGTACTGAGCTCCTCCTTCAAGGAGTCGCGCATAGCATAGGGCACCGGATATGGTCGTTGCCGAACAGGTACCTCTGATGTCAGGTCGATGCGATGTTCGCCTAACTGGCAACATCCGGGGAGATTGGTGAAGATGCGTTGATACTCCTTCACCACGTCGCCGAGTTGTTGACGTTGTTCCGGCGTCAGCTGCGTTCCATATTGGACATCTTCGTAGCCTTCCTTCTGGTCCCAGCTCCCTAGGTCGGCAAGGTCCTCCGTCATTCCACCGTTGTCGCCTTCCAGGTCGCAGTCCTCGATGACTGTCATGCCAGCTGACTCCACAGGTTGACTCTCGTCCATCACGTCGTCCTCTGCCAGCACAGTCCCAGCACCATCACCGTCGTCGTCCATCATAGCGTCGAACTCTCCAGGTGTGGTGTCGCTCCTGCCGTCGTTAATCTCACACATCTCGGTCACGACAGATGCCGGTCCCATTGCCGCTGCTGCTGCTTGCGTCGTCGCTGGTGTAGTCCTGGGGATATACCTCTTGAGAAGGTTAGCGTGCAATGTCTTCTCTTTCACACCCATCTTGACTTTGTAGTCGTTGACACCGAGAACCGAGACTATCTTGTATGGTCCCTTCCACTGGACTAAGAGCTTGTTGGCGTTTGTCGGCAACAGTACTAAAACTTCGTCGCCAGGGCGGAACTTTCTCTCTCGCGCCTTCCGGTCGTAGTAGGTTTTCTGTCTACCTTGTGCCTTTGAGAGCTCTTCCGTCGCTAACTTCCACGTGTCCTCCAGCCGCTCGCGTAGTTCCATGACGTACTGGTAACTGGTCTTTGTCTCCGGCTCCTCTACGTCCTTGGTCCATAATTTTCGCAAGATGTGCATCGGTCCTCTCACCGTTCTTCCATACAGTAACTCGAATGGGGCGAACTTTGTCGATTCTTGGGGAACTTCACGATACGCGAAGAGCAGCGGGTTAATGTATCGGTGCCACTGCTTAGGTTGCTCCGTGCACAGTCGCCTCAAGGTCTTCTTCAGTGTGCCATTAAATCACTCCACCAGCCCGTTGCACATAGGGTGGTAGACTGTGGTGGTCGACTGTCGAATTCCCAGTAGTCTGTTCGTTTCCTTCATGACGTCCGACATGAATTGAGTCCCTTGATCAGATAAGATCTCCTCGGGCACACCCAAACGGCTGTAGATATTTACTAAGGCTTCTGCTACTGTCTCTGCGTCAATCTTCTTCAAGGGGGTCGCTTCAGGGTAACGAGTAGCGTAGTCTACGTATACCAGGATATACCGATGTCCGCCTTCACTTGGGGGATCAATAGGTCCTACCAGGTCCACGGCCACTCTCCTAAATGGGATGTCTACCACTGGCATACTCGGCAAATGCACCTTAGGAGTCGTTCCCTTGTTCACTGTCCTCTGGCAGATGTCACATGAGCGGCAGTATCTCGCGACGTCACCTTCGATACCAGGCCAGTAAAAGTTGCTCATCACCCTGTCCTTCGTTTTCTTCACGCCGAGATGTCCTCCGACGATAGAATCATGGGCAACGCTCATTACATACTCCCTCAGTTTCTCGGGTAGTACCACTTGTCTTGTAATCGTAGCCTGTCTTATGTCCCTATAAATCCGGTACAGTACACCTCCGTGTCTCTCGAAGTGTACGGACTTGTTGCCTCTGTTGGTCGGAATTTTCTTCTGCCCCAACTTCTTGAGGTCTTCGTCTTCTTCCTGGAGTCGGATGAGTTCCTTCCTATCCACTCCCGCGTGTCGTTCTGCCCTCGGCACCTTCAGCGACGTATACTGGTCCTTCCTCTTCTCCTGGGCCCTCGTGGTCACCGCTCCTACCATCACCTCAGTATCAGGGTCGTACGGGTCCTTCGCTCCGTCCACGTTCCCGACTACTAGGTCGCAGATGGTCTCCGGGAGACACAGTGCCGTCACTCTACCCGTCAGGTAAGGCGTCTTCACGTCGATGATGGCTTCCTCCGCCGCTAGCAAGGAGTTATCGAGCCTCGCGATGAGTTTCTTCCCACCGGTGAGCTGTCCGTCGTCCACCAGTGATCGCCGCACCACTACACCTTCACAGCCGGTATCTCTTAGGACATCTACTGCTCGATTTCCAATCAAGCCCTTCATCACTGGTAACTTCAGCTTCTCCACGGTCCTTCCGTCACTGCATCCTCCGCACGTAACAGGCACCGCTAACTGGAGCTTCCCGTCCTCCATTACCGCTTGAACGTTGATGCTGGTGTCAGCCGTCGTCGCATCCTGTCTCGACGACTCGTCCGCCGCTATAATTACGGCCGCCGCCGCCTTGTTCGGCTTGCCTCGCCCCGTATCCTTCTGGGCTGGACACATTCTCCGAACGTGGCCTGGCTTTCCACAAAGGTAACATTTCAACTCACCTTTGTCGTTTATCTTGGTACGACACTCCGTCGCCTTATGTCCCGGCCTCTGGCACCTATGGCAGACCTGTGGGCTTCTGTCTCCGTTGGGCCTCTGTCGCACTGGCCGGCTCTGCCGTCTGGCGCTCCCGCTGAGTGTCCGGTTCCTCGCTACCAGGAACGCCTCCGCTGAGTCTGCGACGTCCTGTAGCGTCTTTGGCTTCCTCTCCCTCACATGGGTCGCAAGGTCTGGTGGGCAAACATCCATAAACTGTTCTCTAACGAACAGGTCCCTCACTCCTTCGTAGGTCTTCTCTGTCTTTGATAGCTTTATCCACCTCTCTAGGTAAGTCTTGATCCTAGTAAGAAACATCCCGACATCTTCTCCATCTTCAGGCTTACCTTGTCTGAACATGAGTCTGTAACCGTCCTCTGACAGGTTATACCTCTTCTGTAAAGCTTCCTTGACTTTGTCGTAGTCCTTGGCCTCATCGATCGGCAATCGGCAGAAGCACTCCAGAGCTCTCCCAGTCAGCAGGGCAGACAGTGATGTCGTCCAGGTGGATCTGGGCCAGTCCGCTGTCTCGGCAAACCTCTCAAAACGAAGTAGCCAGCTATCAAGGTCGTCCTTCCTATCCTGAAATGCGGGTAGCTTGGGTCTCTTGGAACTGGCATGGTCGCTGGTCCCCTGCGTCGTCTCGCCTCCACGCTGATGGCGGATCCTCTCCATCTCCAGCTCGTGGTTCATCTTTTCTCTTTCCAGCTGAGCCTGTCGTTCCTCTCGTTGAGCCTCTATCTTCAGTTGCTCCATGCGCTCTTGCCTCTCTCTTTCCTGACTTAAGCCTTCACGGATGTAGTCCTGTCTCTCCTTCCCAGTGAGCTCCAAGGCATCTGCTTCCTGGCCAAGCCTTCCAATAGCCTCTGACATGTTGTGGATATCCTCGATGATCTTTACACAATTTACTGTACTTTAGAAACACTTCGATGGTCTGAGTTGAATTTGTTCTGATCTGATCGGATCCCGGACGAGCCCCCAATATGTAACAGTTGATGCAAATTTCAGCACGTTATGATGGGGAGAGTCAGATGAACTGATCGTCTACCCCTTAAAAACGAAACTGTCTCGAACTGTTGTAGAAATAAATAACAGGATCCGATGAACAATTAACACTAACTTTAATAACTGTAAACACGAGCTGATATCCACAAGTTACTTACACCTATCAGGGAAGGCACTACACTTCTACTACAACTGGATGTACACACCTACGATTTGCACCTTACGATTTTCACCCACGATTTGCACACCTACTGCTCGCCTGGCCCTCCTTATATATATTCTGTCCAGGAACGTTCAGGAAGCGGCTTTACCGCCCCATAAGCACGAGACAGACCTAGATCGTTCGGGACACATACAGGCCACCCAATCGTACACAGACACGTCACAGCATTACATCACTCAAGGTCGACCTAGCGTAATCTCGGACACCGCAGAATCTTCCAGACGCTCTAGATTTTCTACAGTGAGACAAACAAGCCACACAGCGACATCAAAGGGAAATACCGGCCTTGCTGGCGAGAGGGGGGGGGGGAAGTCGCCGAGTGAGACGCGTCATGCAGGGGGAAGAAAAATATCGATCGTTCAACTAGTGGGACGCTACAGTCAGCAGCACTGAAGACTTTGTCCGTGAGCAATAACCAGGGACTGCACCTCTAACTGCACAATGTTTTCTCTGAAAGGCATTGTCCATGCCATCCCCCCAAAAAAGTTTCTGCTGGAAATCGAGCAAGCAGAATGACAACAAAGGAATAACCGAAGATAAAAGAAAACCTATTTTAGACACACTAAAATTGCTAAATTCTTGTGGTGAGCCCCTGTGGTGAACCGCTGTGGTGAGCCCCTGTGGTGTGCCCCTGGCTTTGTGCACTCCGCCTCTGACATACTGAAATGACAACCTTCGAAATGTCAAGCTCAAGCTAGGATGACCGTTGTCGCCGTCACCCACATAGTTCGGGGACCCGTGGGTGACTGAAATCAGGGGGTTCAGTTGCAACAATCGCGCCCCCCCAAAAAACTGCTCCCAAACTCGTGACCTGTATGTGGCTCGGTCCCCGTAAAGCGCTAAGAAAATCCAAGCCAGAAACAATAGCACTATATAGGTTGAAGGGACTTATTTCTCTGTTTATCTCTTGTCGTCTCGCAATCCAACAGTTTCAATATTTTCTTTCAGCGTCCTGAACTATAAACAGAACTTGTTATGAAAGTTACACTTGGTGTGATACGCATTTTCTTCAATTACTGGGCCTGACAAGATTACCCAAACTCTTGATACAAGCAGCCAAGCAAAACACGGCATCGTTTTTCATACCAAATAGCCATAATAGTCACCCACTAGAACCTCGTAACCCCGAATATCGTAAGTATGTCAACTGAAGGCCTGTTTAATACCTTTTTATAGTTTCACAGACGTGAACGACACAAAGAATAGGAGAAAAGCTGGCGTTGCAGCTTGATAGTTTCCACTTGTTTATCTTTATACACTCAGACGCAAGAAACACATGCAAACATCCATACATACCCTCGTCCACATACTATTTCACAAACGCATAAACACACAGAAATAAATCCCAGAATACTGCTCAAATTTCCCCAGCCTCAAATGTGTGCGAGAACTCTTGCAGTCATTACCGGTCGCGCAATGTGAGCATCCATCAACGAACTAATGAGTACGCCTCGAGACAGCTTTGGTTATCATACCGAATTGCGTCAAGATGACATAACCTTATCCCTAGTTGCACTGATGATATTCAATTTGGGTATCAGAGCTAACGCTCACCCAGCGACGTGCACCGCTCCTGCCAGAGGAGCTCGAAACGCCCTCTGGGGATGTCAAGCTCTATTTGAACCGATCCACGATGTAATATTGGATCAGTGTCAGCACAGTTAGTTGTCTTGGAGTTGACGGGTGTCTGTTTCTCCAGCACAAATGCCAGATTCCAAATTTTGAAGAGTTAACTCATTCTAATTATTACCTTTATGCCTCGTGGTCATGGGATGTTTTCAGACATGTCTCATTGTTTTATTCTCTGTGTGTTAAATAGAGAGGCTTATTGTAAGAAATTCTCTCAATCGATCCTATTCTGTCCTATAAATATTGTAAAGCGCTTACAGCCTGTTTGTTGACAGAATGGAGCGTTATGTAAATGCTAAAATGTATATGATTATTGTTATTACTAGCTGTTATACCCGTTCTACGAACGGCGGTGTGAAATATGCAAATTTATCACACGAAACAGTATTGTAAGCTACAATGTTATCAGATACCCTTCTATCGACAGAGGCATAAAATACGCAAAGTTATCACCTGAAGCAAACTGTATTACTATTGGTGTATACCTGCCGGAATGTTAACTGGTGTATACCTGCCGGAATGTTATCAACTGGTAGACCCATATGTACGGACAGGGGCATAAAATACGCAAAGTTATCACCTGAAACAAACATTATTAGTGTATACATGCCGCAATATTATCACCTGAAAAAAGAAACTGAGTAATGTAATCTGCATATTATATCCTGTATAGAATTTTCATAAGTTCTATGAACAGTGTTATTACGGAACTGGAAAAAAATGTTAACCATTGATTAGTCACAACAGCGAGAAATAAAAAATTAAAAAAAACTTAAGAACATTTTCCTTACTTGTCAGTTTCCTTTTCCCCCATCTTCCGTATCTTGAACCTTCTAGTTGTGGAGGATCTCTGGATACACAACATTATCCACATGAATTTGTCCTTGAACATGTACACAGATTTTTAGATTTTTTCGAGAACCCACTCGACTCATAGCAACATAGAGTTGTCCGTGGCTAAAAAATCTCAGCGTGATGTTGAAATCATTCTGTCTCAGTTGCAGGCGATAGGAATAGAAGTTAGCTGCTGTGAGAGTTTTGTTGTCCGATCTTTTTAACCCAAAGTGCCATCCATCACATCCATAGGGGAACATCAGGACATAATGCAAGGGATCATAGGATCTGTGGCATGTACTTATTCGCATGAGTTCTTGACCATCAGCTCGCCGACATCTCAGAATAACATCAAGGTTTGCAGTGTTTTCATTAGGCAGAATAGCAGCGACTTCACTTGTAGCAGGAAGATTGTAAGTTCGCGAATGAGCAGACGAAGGGATTGAACTTTTGTTTGCAAACAGTACAATATTCACATCTTGTGTTGCTTGAATTTCAATAGCTGTTTTGAATGACTTAACATAATTGTTCACCTCATGTAAACATTGTTGTAAGTTTAGAAGCACATCATCCTGCAACTGGTTGTTATGTTGAAGTCTAGAAGTTAGCTGTGTGTCACTGTCGTGAAAATAAATCTGTGCAAACTTCGGGCCCTGGTCAGTTGGGGGTAGAAGAGCACCGAGTCTATGGCAAAGTTTTCCTTGTACTGTAAACGTCGGATTAAAGCCCGGTTGACTGACTTCCTCACAGCCGATTGAAGCCAATGCCAGTGCATTATTGTACCCTCTTATATTTGCGAGAACTGTTGGTGAATTATCATAATACTGTCTCAGTTGTGGTGGTGGAGGTGGAGGGTGTGGTAATTTCACCTTACCGCTTTGACAGCAAGTCGTTTTTGATTCCGATATCCATCGTAAAGCACCACAAAAATTACATGTCACAGACAGAGTCCCACACGATTGTTTCTGGACAACACTGTCGTCAAGTAGATCTATGTCCAATAAGGCAATGCCTTTTTTCGGCAATGTGGATCTGGGAGTGGTATGTCTGCCTCTAGGGGGTCTGCCTCGGCCTCGGGCCTGTGGTGGTGGTAAGTTGACTACTGTCACTGGTGCGAGTGGTGAGTGGTGAAGAATTGTATCATCAACCGTTGTTACCGTTAGAGTTAGATCTAAAAAACGGTTGCCATCTTCGAGGGGATCAAGATTTTCAGGTCCATACAGAGCTCGATTCTCATTATCTTCAATCTCTTCTTCTAGATCTAGATCTACGGAATCTACGTCTACAACATTTATACGTTCTCGATAGGCCCTAACACGCTGTGAAATATTTTCCCTTGTCCTAACATTTGAGCTCGATCTGCGTGTAAAACTGATCTTTTTCTTTGGGGGCATGACTGCATTATCAGAAAATCTAGATCTATCACTACAACTGCAACTAATTCTAACAACCAACCCTAGGGGAGCAATAAAACTGCAACTAATTCTATCAACTAACCACAACAGCTTCTACAACTGTACTAAAAAAAAAATGGCTGACCGAGTGCAACTTGAAAGTGGTCGTTTTGTTTCTATCACATCGTGGTCCAGTTTTTAAGTTCCCTATCAAACCCTTAAAAATACAAATGGCTACCGGCGGCCGGCTCTCTTTCTCCCTATATTTCTTGTTCCAGCGTGAATCAAACATGTTTTTTTAACAGTCATAGAAAAATACAAAAATGTATGCATGCACCTCTTTTCATGGATTTGTGAATGTATGTGAAGTGCGATTTTTTTTGGTTGCCGGGTCTCTGAGTCTATAAGCGTTACACTTTTTAAAAAAATTTTTTAGTAATAGTAGGATTCAATAAAAAAAAAGAAAAGAAGAACATCATAAATGAAATGTATCTTTCAGGATAAATATGCAAAGGGTGGGAAGTAACAATACACTCCTTCCCCAGGACATACTTTATGTGTGCCAGCAGGGGAGAGTCTTTGACATAACGCCCATAAATATGATGTGGTACAGTACTTCTGTGACAACGCCCTTCCCCCAACAGAGAAGCCACCCTTATAATAACCGCTTTCAATTAGAACAAACGTGGCTAAGTGACTATTCAAAGTTCTCCATGTTGGAATGTGTATGATCAATATGTACCATTCTGTGTGTTGACTGTTTATTTACGGAGCTACCAATAATTGCGCACAAAGACGAATTTGAAAGTTTAAAACAATGCCTAGAAATAGAATAGTTCTCTCTCTTTCTCTCTCTCCATGTCTATCTATTTCTCTCTCTCTCTCTCCCTCTCTCTCTCTCCCCATCTCTATCGATTTCCCTCCCTCTCTCTTGCTTTCTCTCTTTCTCTCTCTCTCTCCCTTGCTTTCTCTCTTTCTCTCTCTCTCTCTCTTGCTTTCTCTCTCTCTCTCTCTCTCTCTCCATCTCTACCCATTTCTCTCTCTCCCTCTCTTGCTTTCTCTCTCTATCTCTGGCTTTCTCTCTTTCTCTCTCTCTCTCTCTCTCTCTCTCTCTCTCTCTCTCTCTCTCTCTCTCTCTCTCCCACACACATGCAGACTCATGTCAGCAAGCCGTCATAAAAGTTTATACATAATTGCATAACACAGAACGTCTTCTTTCCTTCAGAACAGAAGCAACTACTGTTATCGTGCAGAAACCAAACCCATGAAAAGTGTTATATAACACAGAGATCAGCAACTTTAATCTGCTTGTAAAAACAAATAAACATGTTTACTTCTTCATTCCCTCACTCTCTATTTTCTAACTCTTTTCAGAAAAAGTAAGCCTTTGTCAATTTGTATACCCGACAGCCATTTTCTTTTCATTTTTCTTCCTCCCATCTCTCAAGTGAGATCATTTGAAAGTGAGAAATTAAAGTTAGTACAGAAAGGCCTTTCAGTAAACTTTGCCTTGCCATGGTCGAACGTTGGAGATTAGGGAAACAAACACATCTAAAATGGGAAAAACAGGATAGGGACAAAGGTGTTTGTTGTGACAGCACACATGTCAGGTTTCATGAAGTTCTGATGCAAACCTGCGTCTACACTACCAGGATCTGCTATGCAGAAAAGCCGCATATTTTTTTTTTTTAGCTGCAATTCCTACAATTTCGGGCAACATTTTGATTTTGCTCAGACTCTATATTTATATAATACACTGTTAAAACTCTCATTCTGTTTATCTATTTTGTACCGTCAAATACGCAGCCATCTCTGCACCTGAACTAACCAAACCTTTTAGGGGAGTTTCATACTAAGTACGCAACAGGGTTGTTTGGTGAAATACAATAATACTCCAGTGCATTCTAGAGCCGCGCAGTGACGCAGTGGTTACATCTCTCCACCCAAAATGCAAGAGGACGCAGGTGGCAATTCTTGAACTGACTATTTCGCAGTGTTTAAAGACACTCAGTCATGGACGATGTGGCAGTTGGATGAGAGTTCAGGTCTTGTCTCTGATTTTATTTCGTTATGCAGCAAAGAGATGTACATTCCCCTCCCCCCAAAAACAACAACAACAACAACAACAACAGCAACAACAGGAACAACAAACCACACACCTTTAGCCTACATCTTTTAAAAAACAATTGATAGAATTGTTTTTTTTAAAGTCTATCAATAAAAGTGTATTTTAACTTTTTGGTCCAGCTTAAAACAGATTAAAGGAAATGCAATTTTTTAACGCACTCAAATACAAACAGCAACACACACAAAAAAAAAAACTACAAAGTTTCAATACAGCTGCAGATACCACATCGGTTTCCTAGTGTTTTATAGCTTCCACCGATTTTCTTCATCATCTGTAGAGTTTCCCGAGCTGAGCTATCCAGGAGAGGAAATGGCAGAAATGTCATGAACCAGCTGAGGGAAACTCCCTCGCTTAGCCACATTCAGACAGGTGGGACGCATTCTGCTATCTCAGGCCGGCCATCAATGTTGTGGCAAAACACGTCAATGCAACAGTTCATCCCATCTTCTTTTTATCAGTTTTTACCTGCGATAGTTTTTGTTATTATGGGATCTGAGTGAACTTTTGTGCCTGGTGTGAATCACAATCCCGATTTACAGCAATCAACACAATATTTTATGTCACTGCTCTATTTTAGCACTACTGGTCTAGCGACGAGGGCTTTTTGAAAGTTTGCAGTTCGATGATTTTTCGGCTTAGGAATGAACAACCAAGATCATTCGATGGCGCTTTAAATGTAGCAGAGCATAATATATTTATTAAAACCGAATTTTCAAATTTTTGTGTTACTACAGTCTTAAGGAACGGTAACGTGCATTGCAAAATGAGGCATTCATCCCTACATCTAAATGTAAACAATTTTAATTAGATCAGGTCCATTCCATGTTGCGCAATCGGAGAATTAGTGTTAAAGTACAGGAATAAAATCAATGAAAATGTACAAGAGTCGAGGTATCTCTGTTCAGTTGCGCAACTACGGAGTTCTGAATTATTCAGTAGACCATTAATTCCTGCCTTATAGTGCCAGCCCAGTGGATCCGTTTCCAGCTCGAGTCAGGCAGTTGACCCCTGATCCGTTACCGGAGCTTACTAGATCGGCTCTTAAACTAAATATCAGCGGCCCAGTGCATCCGTCTCATCTACCATTTCAGATCCGGAGGTGAATCCAGCTTTTTGCTGTATCGAAAGGTTTTAGTGCAACACTAAAATTGGCCCGTCTCTCATCAGGCAAACAATGAGTGTCACTGTCTGGCACACCGTTTCATTTACGAATACGGACACAGCCTTTAAAACATCCCATAATTGCACATGAGGCATGCGAGTTCTTTTACTGCTTGCCACATAGATTCTACAAAGCGACTGATAAAAGCCTATCAGCTTGCAGTTTCGAGCCTCTTGAAAGATAGATCTAAATAACTTTAAAAAACTTCATATCCACGAAGGATTTTAAACACTTTGCAATTCATTCTGAATATCCCCAAATGTTAATATAGTTTTACTTAAGCCCCTTGACATGGGATTGTAAGGACTAGATCTTGGTTGAAGCAAGACAGGCCCAAAGCACTGAAATTAGTGAAAACCAGGCTATGCATGTCTGGCTTTTGAAAAATAACCAATTGGATTTCTATATATTGGAACTATTGCATATTAAAAGAAAAAGTGTTGTGATCACAAAACAGTAGGTGATACGATTCAAGTAAAGGTGCAGATTTACGTATGGTTTTACACTTTCACTTAATATGTCACACAACTCACTTAACGTAATGATGAGCCGTTCTTTAGCCGGCAGTGGCTTCCGAAAGTTTGTTGTTTTCTTCTCTATGTGTAGCCCAATCTTTTCAAAAAGAGTAAAAAATGTTTCTGGCTCCATTCGAATGTAAGCAACACATTTTTCTTTATCAATTAGAATTTGTTCTAACAGATGATGATACCATGTACTCGCCATAAACGTCTCTTTCTTTAAATACTGGGTGCACCCAGTTACGTCTTCGTTTAGATCGTTTTCTCTTTAACCAAAGCAACAAAATTAGTTGCAACCTTTCCGTGTCCATTGTTCTAATGAGCCCATTCCCGCCACACATAACTTTCGATAAAACATCGAAACGGATTCAAACTGTATGGCATCCATCTTACATCCGTTCCGATGTTTTATCGACGAAACGCTGGAAGAAAAACACCTGGAAGCAAACTGAGTAGTCGGATCTACTGGGTCGGCACCCTAAGGAATGTTTGCACACGGCATGCGTTTTAAACTTTGAACACTTTGAACGTTTAAGCTGGGTTTTCAAGTGTATGGAAACGGAAAAGTCAAAAATCCAGGAAGTAGTGAAAAGAAAAGGTTGTTTCCATATTGTGTACATGCATGACGTTTCTGTACACATGAAAGCATCCTTTCTATTTCACGATTTGAAAGGTTTTTGACTTTTCCGTTGCCTTTTCTGTTTCCAGACGCATGAAAACCCAGCTTTAGTCTCCGTGCAGTGGCGTGACGTGGAACAACGATGGTGACGTCGTTTAAACAATTCTTGTTTATATGGACTCTCTGAGTTGAAACTTTTAAAGCGTGTATAGTTTCAGCCATGATAAAAGCAATCCTTTTGTGGGCAAACTACGCATGGAGGAGAGAAATAGGCGGACAACAGCAACATTGCGTCAGGCATCAGATCAAATAACTGAATAACAAACAAAGAACGAAACAAACAAGACTCTAAAAGTCAGACTATCACAAATAGAAAGGACAATTATAATTCACCTCTATCAACAAAATTCTACACTTTTTAATGTCCGGTGTCTGCAGAGTTTAAATACCAATAAATTTATTCACACGGGATAATTTCTTAAGCGGTTAAAATTTTCGTACACAAATAGCCAGGATTGAACTGCCATCGTGTTGGGCGTTAATATTCCCATTAGAACATGACAAAGACATACAGTGTGTCAGTTTGTGTGTGGGATTTAGTTCAAAAGAGTTGTGGGCGAACTGTTCTGTCTTTAATAGGTGTCAGAGTATCAAACAATGCCACCTCCCAGATATTAACAGTTCACAAGCTATGCAAGTCATTCGTTTCTTGAAAAAATAACGAATCCAGGAAGGGCCCTATAATTTTTTAAAAATCTAATTATGTAGAAAACGAGTAGATCTAAGTAATTAATAAAGGGACGATAAGAAAACGTAGCTGTTCCACATTTAAGAAATTCAACAAACCGTACAATGATTTTTATGCATTACTCGTTGAGGGTGCTCGGCCCTGCCGGGGACAAATCGGTTCATTAGTTTCATTTTTTTGGCGGAGTAATTATAATTTATCTGCTTCATTTAACCCCCCCCCCTCCCACCTTGAGGTTATTTTGTGGGGTTGTTTCTTGTTTTTTTTTTTTATTATTTAAGTCTCAATGCACCCCCTTCGCGCATTAATGTCCGACGCACCCCGTTAGGCATTCAGGAAATGGCAATGATATTGGGCAGTGGGCAGAGTATTTAATAGTGAATACATCGGCAGGAAGGGATGACGTCATGGGGGCACGCGTTCGTGGAAAAGAGAGGATGGGGGAGGGGGGGGGGGGGAGGCAAATTACTGACATAAAGTAAGGTAAAAAAAAAATACTTCCCAACCTTTCCAAGTCTCCAAATCTAAAAAAGAATCGTTTACGTGCCAAAAAGGAAGGCACTCGTAAACTTTCAGACAAATCTGAGCCGTGTGAGTGGCGGCAGGTCCTGTTAAAGACCCCGCGTTTTTTTTTATTTTTAATTATATAGATAAATGGAAAAGAAAGGCTCGGGGCGCCAAAATACCGACACAAAGCAAACTCAAAAAATGCTTCTCCATCATTTCAAATCTCCAGATTGAAACAAGAACCTCCCGCAGGTCAAAAGGAATGCACCTGTAAATGTCAAGCAAATCCGAGCTGCATGAGCAGCTTGTTAAAAAATCCTGCCTTTTTTTTTTTCTTTATTACGTAGATTTCGCAAACAAAATGTTACACAACATCGTCCTCGTAATCAGATAGCACACGCTTTCCTGGAACATTGAATTACAACCGACCTCCGGCATCACCTGTGTTCTGTCAAATCTTCATTTGTTTCTTAAGAGCTCAAGCTGTTTGCCCTTCCGACACCATAGGAAGACAATAAACCTGTTTAATGCCAGTGCACATTTGTTGAGGTTTGAAGGACATTAAACTTTCACCAGCCCGTAATGTCGAGTGCCAGAAATCAAACTGTATTGCTATTGAAAAACACCACTTGAAGGCTGCCAAGTGAGAGCTAAATCTGTCCTATTCTTAGTTCTATTCTTTCTCTTCTTTATGCCCTTCTTTCGAAACGATATTGTTTTCTTTTTGTCTTCTTCATCTCCTTCTTCTGCTTGTTATCTTACATCTATCACTGTAGGAGATGCCAGTTTTCAATGTTAACTATTTTATCAAGTAAGAGCTTGACGTTGGTATAGCGGTGAAAAAAATGTATGACCACATCATCTTGAAACGTACACAAACTGGAACAATGAATTTCTGAAATAAATACATAGCTCTAAGTTTAAACGTTTTGTTCCCGTTGCAGTTCGCACACAACAACCGACATTGTAATCAAGACAGGAATACTCCATCATTCTTGTCTGATCTTGTTTCTGCTCTCAACTCTTCCAACTCCTGCACATAAACTGTATTGGCTTCTGCATTTTTTTTTTTTTTTTTGCTTCGTTCTCCCTAAACGATTAGAAATTAATTACCCACAAAAAAAAAAAGAAGAACTACTAAAAAATTCAGATACTCAATGAGGAAAACCCCTGAATGATGGCCATGGACTTAGTAGGACGCTGTGAGTAGACATACTATCTGCATTAATCTACCTGTAGATGAGTGCTGTACGTGCGCCTTGACGTTATCTATACCCTTTGTTCTGATTATTACGGTATCTACCCAATTACATCACGCCCACCCAGGCCTGAAGGAGATTTATTGGGTCACTAGTTATCCTCTCCCCACACCCACACCCGTGACATGTGTGTGAACAAGAGGCAACAAGCGGCCTATTCGTCAACATTTCACATCAGTTTCTGGTGATCTATGGCTGAACAGGCAGGAGAGAACTGAACAATATAAATTGGGCTACATTACTGGCTGGTAGATAAACATTTTCTCTGCCCACGGAATTCCAGATTTCACTGTAGATTATTCCTTCCAACTGCGTACAATATTCAACTCATTTTGGTGCCAATTCTGCGCACTCACATGATGGCGTTTGAACAGTTACTACAAAAAAACAAAAAAAAGATTTTGTCTACAAAGGATCAAAATCTGGGAAATATTGCTAGTGATTAGTACAGGATGTTTGCTGTCAATTGCAGGGCACTGTTTTCGCACTCTTGCATAATGAGCATAGACCTGAACAAAAATATGAAGACTGTGATGATGTTAGCTGGAAAACCAATCCCGATTTTCAAGCAATCACTTTTTGTGCTGAAAACAGCTTTAAAAATGGACGTACAAATATATCGATACGTGTGTGATATCAATCCAGCTGTTATCTCCAGCAACTCTGGCAATTTAAGAGTACAAGAAACCCGTGTGAAGATTTCTTAGATTTGTCATTTGACGCCACAGACCTCCCACTGTAACAATTCCTCTGACCAGCAGATTGAGTCGAAAATCACGGCATTATTCTATTGTTGTTGTTTTCAAACACACCCACGCCTGCACTAACGTAACATTCAGTGCAAACGAGTCACTTTAATGAGGATAGATCTCAGATAAAAGTCTCCACAATGTGCGATCATTGCTACACTTCATTGCAAACCTTTCAGGTAAATTTGCCAGTTTCATTTAGTACGAAGAATAATGAGACATTTGACCTGATTAACGATTTACTTTGTAGTTTTTTATCGGTAGCTTCATTGTGGCGTGGATAAACTGTTTGCGTGCCGCGTTAAAGTTCGTCATCAAGCACTAGAAATGAGTCTTTGGTGCGCTTTTGTTACGTCACAGGTTATGGCGCTTCTAGATAACAATAGCAACTCCCACGGACTAATTGTCACATAATTATATCTTGCACGATCTCACTCAAGGAATAAGCATTCCGCTGCTCTTTCAGCTGTAATTCCAATGCTTCAAAAATCACAAATCAAGTAATCCCGCCTATCTCAGAGATCATTATCTGAGTGAGATGCGAGAAATTAATATCGCCACGCGGAATTAATGTTCAGGTAAAAGCTGACTGGTACCTGCCTGAGTCCAGTCTCTGTGACAGTGTAACCTTTATCATTCTGGATTGACAACCTCATGTGAACTCTACTTCAGAGCATCGGTTTAGTCATAATATGTACATTATTAATTAGATCTCTGGAGGCGCGGCAGAACAGAGATTTACATTATTAATGGACATGTATAATAAAAAACGGGGCCTGTCATTAAATTTGACAATCCCGCTGCCTCGCTAAATGATCTCAGGCTATTGAGATACTGCAAGTCCAAAAACACATAATATAATTATTTTGGACGTGTTCAAATTTCTATTTAGTAAAACGATCAATGCTCGAATTTGATGTTGATTCCGGATTTGAATTTTAGGTTTCATCCATAATTACCACTTGTCGCCTGGACACACACAGACACCCACCCACACACACACCCACACACACCACACACACACACACACACACACACACACACACACACACACACACACTCACACACGCACACATTCACACGCAGTTAATGACTGTAAAACATAACTAGTTTTGCCCTTCCTTTTCCAAAAACACGCCGGCATGGGCTAAACTTCCCCACATACGAAGCCAATATCAAGGCTGTCTTAACATCATTATGGGCCCTTGCGGCTCGACCCCTGCGCAACTTCTCAGAAATTTTGCATGCATGGAGCCAACCCTAAACACATGGGACCCATTGTGCCCGTGCGTTAAGACGGCTGTGACCAACGGTTTGAAAACATACACTGTGGAATGATTTTCACTATGAAAACAATAGCACCAAGAGAGAGAGAGAGAGAGAGAGAGAGAGAGAGAGAGGGGGGGGGGGAGGGAACATGTCAGTTACAAGACCTGAACTAACGGAGAATTAACGATCACTAAAGAGACTTGAAAAGTAGAGACTGTGGTAATACTCAAATCTCTCTGACGTCAAAGTTGGCGAATTGGCATGCACCATGTGCCAGGGGTTGCTCAACCACCCAACAAGAGAAGAAAAAAAAAAAGTGCGAAATGTCAAACTTGAACTGTGTATTATTGCACATGGAACCAACACTTAGTTCGTAAACAAATACACACCGAAATGTCCTCCTCTTATTGTGTATTCTGCGTTGGCGCCAGGTGGTATTTTTCTATTGCATTCTTTCGGGTTGTTTCTTTTTCTTTAAATGTTGTTTCTCTGTATTTACACTGCAGTGGCGGAGGTCAGTGAACAGTCGTTTATCCTGTAGTTTAAACAGGCCACCAAATGGGAGATTGCCAGAGCATGAATGTTCAATGGCGCTAGCTTTGACTCATAGGCATTAGCGTGATAGATAATGGGCTGGATATAGTGGAATGGAGGATGGGTGGAGGAATGGAAGAGTGGACGTGACGACATGTGGATGAATGGAGGGTGTTTAGATGGAAAGACGGACAGATAGATGAATGGGTGGATGGATGGATTGATGGATGGACTGGTGGATGGAAGGATGGGCGGATGGCTGGATTAACGGGTGGGTGGTGAGTGGTTGGATGGACGAAGTGATACATGGACAGGTGGCCGAAGGGATGGATGAAAAGATAGCTCGGTGAATGGATAGATGAATGGTTGGATGGATGGAGATATAAATGGATTAATGGATGGACGATTGAATATTTTAAAGACTTGGACTGAAAATCCAGTGTGCAGGTATATGCAGATGTATAACATTATTCGGGAATAACTCATACAAGACTTGGGAACGAGAAAAACATTGGATATCAAAACAAGAATGAAAATGGGACGAGGGTTAATTAAATCAGAATTAAATCAATTCGGAAACCAAGCATGGACAAAATCAACCCAAATCCCCTCTCCCATACTAACCCTAGTAGGAACTCTTTCCTCTCCTCACTCTCTTAGCGCCAGACCAAACAGTCCTCCTGAGGGTCGAGGAGAAGAGGAAGAAGAGGAAGAAGAGGAAAACTGAAGGAAGGGAAGGAAAAGAATACAGGAGCAGAAGAAGAAGAGAGGAAGCAGAAGACCTGGCAGAAGTCGGCAAAGATACAAGATAAAAACAAAAAAAACAGACGAAACAAAGGAAAAGATAAATAAAACAAAATGATGCGAAGTGTAAATGCTAGGAGCAGTGATCCTCCTCAAACGAAGACCTCAAAGCGGAGTGAAGACTGGGAAAGGAGGAGAGATATAAATATGGAACAGAGGATACGATACAGGGACAGAAATGTATGTGATGAACTCTCAGAGATCTATAAAGGCCTACAAAGACGGCCATAAGATGGAAGGGAAATCGTGCCAGGAATACAATGGTAACCGAGGTAAAGGGCTTGAGCTTGTCCTGAAACGAGCAATTTTGGCATCAAACGGTCTGTATTGTGAGAAACCTGATCACGTTTAATCTGCGATCATTAATGATTAATTGTGCTGTAGGATGTGGCCCTGGTTATTTCACTCCTTGCTCCCCATTCAAGTATCTCCCCTACTCCCTCCCCCCTAACTTTCCACTGGGAGCGAACTGATTCGAATCTTTTTTTACGTCTGTGACTCAGTGCATGTAGCACTGAGGTCTCTCATTCCTCCAGCGGACTCAAGACAGTTTTCAGGAGTCCGAATTGATGAGACGGACTTCTTTCTGCCTCGCCAGTACCCGTGGTCCCGTTCAACTTCTTAGTTCATATCTCACACCAAACCCGAGGGTAAACAGTGTTGGCTCCGTGCGCCAACAGATTAAGGGACATTCCACGTAATATATTACCTAAGAGCCATTTTTCAAACCATGCCTGGGGGAAAAATAGTACCGGTAATGGTTGTGTTGTAAAGGCTAGTGATTAAATTAACATTTTTGGTTAGCATTATCTTCCTAGCGTGATCATGTGACCCAGCGACCATCTTGGAAAAAAGCACATGTTCACAAACTCCCAGTTGCCATGATTATGTCCCATCAGTTGCTCAAACTAAATGCCCAATTTTGCTTAAAACTGGATTATTTATACTTTTTCTGTATGCTGAAATGCATATTTTGAAAGTAGAAAAACATTGTTCACTAATCCTGTTGGTTTGGTTTCACAAATTTTGCAGTTTCATTTTGCTCTGTAATAAACCTGGTATTTTTTTCTACCCCATCAGTTACCAACTAAAGTGAAGGCAATTGGAGGCACTCATCTCAATTGTTATTATCTCACACATTTTTATCATTTCTGCACCATTTTTCTGGAGGACTGATCAATCCATCTTGAAATAAATGGTTGGTTATTTATTTAGTGGCCTTTTCTTTCTTAAAAAGTATTGTCTGAACGTCCTGTCAGTTACCGTGGAGTGTCCCTTAAGAAAAAAGCATAAAGCGACATTGACACGTACTGTTTCTCGATCTCGCTTCGACCTGCCGAACGGAGGCCTTTCTTTCTCGCGGGAGCTCAGAACTTAGCTGATGCCCTTGTCCTTTTCATTAATTTGGTTCTTTAGGACGGTATTCCCAACGATTATATTACTTACCACGTGTTACTAAATTACTGTTACAGCATCCACCTTTTCAGCCTGCCGAGTGGAGGTCTTTCTTTCCCGAGGGAACGAAGGTTTGAGGTCTTGTTTTGGGGAGGACCTGTGCTCTTAGCAGTTACACTTCGCTTTTCTTATTTTTATTTGTCTTTTCTTTTGTTTCTTCTGTTTTTTCTTGTTTCACGCCGTCTACTGCCAAGTCTTCCGCTTCCTCTTCTTCTCCTTCTCTTGCATTCTTTTCTTGCCCTTCTTCAATTTTCTTCTTTTTCCTGTCCTTCTTCTTCTTAGCCCTCTAAAGGGCTGTTTGGTCTAATTTGTCTGATGCCTTTATACAACCTTGCCCCTTTCGACCTGCTAATCTCTAACAGTTAAAAACACATGGGGGGGGGGGGAATAATAGCTGTGAAATGATCAGAATTTTGCACTCACATCAATGTCTTAACAAATGTATTACTTTGAAAGCGGGCGTACGGTCAGCGTTATTCTGTCACTAATGGGAGAACAGCGAGAGGTGAAGTGGAACAGTTGCAATTGGATCTTTTAGCCAGGCGCTGTTGCAAGATCCTTAGACTTCGCCCTGGTTGTAATAACAACGAAATCTCTATCCTCTACGAGATTTCTGATTTCCCAGTAAATTACTAGAAGTGATGGTGTGCTTGCCACCTCCCACTAGGAGGGAGGGATTAGCACTTACACTCAAGCTGATAAGCTTGCCAAGGAACTATTTCAGTCCCGGGTGGGAGGACATGAAAGGAGGTCCTCTGTTACTTAGAACATAGTTTGCGCTTCATTTCATGTCCTGATTTTGTAGTCCTCTAGCTGTTATCATATTTGTGTTACTGATTTGGTTCTTCCTTGAAAGTGAAAGGGGTGACGTTTTTCCTTAGTCATTATAACGGGGAGCGAGGTAAGGAGATGCTCTACTACATGAAGTGCGTTTGAGATCAGGAAAGATGAAACGAAAGCCATCAAAAATTCAACTGTAAATTCCAACTGATCTTTAGAATGGTTAGTTACAATAATGTTCTACATTTACAGGCAAGCAAAGAACGTTCGTCAGTTATAGACAGAACATTTACAGACAGTTCAGAATATTCTGAAATTGCAGACAAGCTCAGAAAATTCTACAATTACATAATAGTTTAACAAATTATGCAATTACAGACACATCTGGGACAAATGTAATATTAATTCACATTCTCTTGACAAGCCGCGGCAGGCAGGTGACCCGGGTAAAGAGAAACAGTCTTGGCAGTGATGTAAAGTGAAACTCTCGTTTGGTTGTTACTTTAGGCATTGCAGTAATTTACGGTAGGGAAAGGCTGACACTCGGATACTGTCGGACACTAAAATATGTACCCTCCAGCACAGTCGGTACGATGGATTAAAAAAAAAAAAAGAAACAAGTATTTATTTACAATTGAGATAGCAGTTCAATAACATCTATGTACAGTCCTCTCTAGTTTTCAGTTGTCACACACGGTGAATCGTCATGCATGAAATGTTATGGTGGCGGTACTATGTTGACTAATTCTAAGTGTCCTCTCGTGGCGTCCTGGTAGATTTAAGGCCAAATCATCCAAAGCGCTCACGGCACTCGCCCAGGAGTTAAATAATGCTGCGCTCTAGGGAAATGGTCCACACTGCCATTTTTTGTCAAAATGACGTTAAGGGTATAGTGTGAAAGTACAAACTGTCCAGAGAAGAATGCACTTTATCGCATGTAAAAATGTTGAAAATTGACCAAGTTGTGGCTATTTCAAGGTTGCAAGGTAGAAAAGGTCACTTTTGAGAAAAAGGCGTTTAAAGTCTGCGTAAATTTAAAAAAGACCATTAGAATGGGTCACACAAAATGATACAAAAACCAAATTTTTAGGAGGAATTCATTAAAATGATTTGGCCCAGGGATAGAGATATGACTGAGAAATTTATTTATGCTGAAGACTGACATAGTCCCGGGAAGTCTCTATCCATCTATTTTTGGCTCTATTTGGAAAGTGCCGAGCCGACATATGGACCATTTCCCTATAGCGCCTCACCAATCTTGATAAAAATAGTTAACGGAACAAAAAAATTATGTGATCTTGTTTCTCTTTGTTCACAAAGCTCCAGACAGCAAGTACACACATACATGCACATGCCGACAGCGTCAGCGAGCTTTCAAGCCGCAATACACAAATTCAACTATGAAATAAAAATGAAAGAAATTAAAACCTATTGAAGTCCAGCCTGAAGACAATCAAGGGTCCCAATATCAAAATCAGATGTCAGTGTGACACCAGCTCTCCAACTTTTCACCGCAACCGCCTAAGCACCCACACACACACGCATTATCATACACACGCACACAGCCAAGTAAATAGCATCAGGTGCATTTCCAAGCCGCAATAAACAGATCAAATTTTAAAAAAAATGTAAACATTGAAATGAAAACCTGTTGAAGTTCATTCTGAAGACAGCCAAGGCTCTCAATATCAAAATCAGACGTCCGTATGACAGCAGCTCTCCCTGTTGGAGACAGTCTCCAAAACACAGTTTAATATTGCATGTCATTATCTCTTCTCATCACTTCTACTAAATTGGTGACATCTGTCTTAATGTAATGCTGGATAAAGCACTTGACATTTTAATGACACCCACATACATAAACAAGCAACAAAACTGTTTTCTCTTTTTTTTTCCTCTTTTAATCCCATCAGTTTACGCTCAAGACGTTCACACTAGTTAGGTTCCTTTCTTCTTTTTAACGGGTTTTAATTTTGACATCAATGAAGCAAACGCATGTGTGCCAGTTGGAAGATTTCAACAGTTCTACAGTGACTGACGGACTGGGAAAAGGTTCATATTTGGGAATACTGTTATCAAGACATTTGTTTTAGAACAGATTGATTTCATCAAAATGATATGGCGACCTTAGTTCTGGTTTGTTCCAACTTTACTTTTTGCACCACTGAGAAATTCCCCGTTAAACATTAATTTACAGCGTTAGTATTATGACAAAATAAATCGGAACTGTGAAGTAGCTCCATGGGTGACACAATGCAACAAGTATCAATGTGTGCATTTGTTATACCCCTTCTACATTCTAAAAGATCTTCTGTTTTTCAGAAAATGGAGATAGAACAAACACGAACTAAAGTCGCAATATAGAAAACATGGAAGTATTTTAATTCTTGTTTTCATCTCTCAGATAACGAATGGCAATGGTCCACCGGGACATGTTTTTCTTATTTATTTCTTTTTTGTCTGATTCGAAGGAACACCCACGTCTAATGAGAGTAAGACATTCTAACAATGTTCTCCTCCCATCTGTCCACGAGTCTGGCACCCAGCTATTTTTATTCCATTTAGTTCTCTGGTTTTCCCAGCGCCTCTGCGGGTGTCATGTCTGTCTTCGCCTGGATTTTTGTCCTCCCAACTCTTCCTTTATCTGCCTCTCCTCCATCCTTCTTGTACACTGTACTGTGATGTGTAGGGTTGTTTTGACAATTTAATCTGCTTGACACTACCTGCTATATAACCCAGCTTCAAACTCTAAGAAAAGTATTCACACATTCGCTCATCACTTGAGATTGTCAAAATGATTTCATAGACAACATTATAAAGAGTTAGTTTATATAAATGGCAGGCAAAATTCCAAGCTCAAAGAAAAAGAGATTTGTAGAGATGAAGGCAGACTGTCCGGGTATGTGATTACTCTGACTGTTGTGCTGTCACTCTGACATCAGAGGGTATCTAGATCATTAAGTCTCTCACTGATCCGCTTTTCTTCTGCAGGGTTGTTGATTTTTCTTCTTTGGTTACTTTAATTTTTATTTCTCTTTAACGAAATTGGCGTTTCATGTTAAAGTAGACAATGGAAAATGTACCACTTAAGCAAAATTACTGCTAAAAAAGACGCCGTTCGCTCCAAGTTCTTGCATGATGACTGTGGAAAGGAATCCCATGACCTTCCCTGACGTGAGGAATGGATTGTGCATGTTTCTCTTGCTCATCAGTTCAATAAAAATTAAAATTATCCTGCACGAAAATAATAAAGGTGAGATTATTAATAATAGGAACGCCGAACACAAAGTATTGACTGTGAGTCATGATATTTTCATCAACATTTCGTTCTAAAAAAATTATTACACATGACCAGAAAATGTAGGCACTCCTATCAAAAACTGAGTTCAATAATTCCTAGCCTTGGTAAACTGCTATGTATGTAGAATAGAGTACAGGATGGTTACAATGTAGATGACTTAAAGAAAGAGAGCATTAAAACTACATGTTGTCACTGCCCTACACTACCGGCGTAGGTCATTTTTTTTTTTTACACTTCTGAGATGTCAAGAAAAAAAAAAACGTTTCCTGTCATTAGGTGACTTAAACCACTGTGATTTTATTGGACTATTACATTTTCCTATTAGTGCGTGTCTTTTTCTATAATATAAACTGACAGCCCTCATGCCCAGAAATGCAATGAACCGTCACTTGCCCTTTAGCATATATCTGACAAATGCCATTATCGTAGAGCACTCACGATATATTAAAGCGATCACATCCAGTATTACTAGGAAAGTAAGAAAAATATCACTGAATATCAGTATCTTTACATGGAACTGACACGATCATAATGAAGTTCACATGTTGTCATTTTTTTTTTTCAAAGAAAGCTAAAGCTTTTTGAACGCCAAGAATATCTTAATCCTGAAAAACAAATAACTTATTCTATGATTTTTTAGTCTTCAGACACCAAGTCGTTTTCCCTTCATTGCACTGGCTTGCACCCTTTTCTTGCACACACTTCTAGTTAAGTTTCCTGCATATCTTTCGTTCAGAACATAAATTAATAATGGGAGCTTCTCTTATTTTTACGACATCGTTAAATTGTCTGGGATGTAGATCCTGCCATTAACCAGTGACAACACAGCACATTATTATGCAGACTGACATAAACAAAAAGCCTTACGCATCTGCGCATTTCGTCTTTGGCATAGCGTCATGCATTCTGAATGATACCCTGCCAAAGATTTTTGCGATGTGCCGACTGGCTGGAGGATGTTAGGAATGTCTAGGCAACATGAGATCTGACAGCGAGATAATCAGATATATTGTTTCCACGTCATTTTCCATGCACGTTCATTGTTTTCTGACGCAGTAAGTTATTCCTGCAGTACGATGAGAAATTAAAAATTTATACCTCCAAGTGGCGTGAGTGGAAGATGTAAATAAGACATTAGAATCTGTCTATCACAGTTTCTTTGGACAACTTGACCTGGTAGAAAAGGCTATGGCCAACCTTCATCCCAATTTCCCTTAAAAGGGTTGCTATGACCCTTTTCAGCACAACCATTATTATCATCAGAGATGAGGCTTGGGCTCCAGGTGTGCATGGTTTGCGGTTTTAGAACGCCGAGACGGGGCTCTCTCACTGGTTAGTGCCTTGAAAACATGAAGAACATTCGAAATTAGACTCCGTCCCCAGCGGGATTTGAGCCTGAAATTTCTCGCGCCCAATCGAGCACACTTACTAATAATCTCCGTGCCGGCGTAGATTTATTCAAAATAATAATCATGTTGCTATTGTCCCCCTATCTAATGAGAATATTTTGGTCATAGTTAATTTATATTAAAAGGAAAAAAACGTATTTCTGAAAAACTAAATAAATGCATTTAATGCGCTTTTTTTTTTCTTTTTGTTTGTTTTTCTTCTGTTGTTTTTTTGTGCTGGGGGGGGGGGGGGGTCTTCTTCTTTTTTTAAAATTTTATTTATGTTTCTATATTCTGTGGTTGTTTCAATGGAAACAAAACTTAGTTTCAAATATTTTAGACCTTTAAAAGCATTACTATCATTATGTTATGCACTTTTAGCTGAAACGATAGTGGTATACTGAAGCAAACAGCGGATATCCCACAAACCACATCAATCTGTTTTGTTGTTTGGTTTTTTTTCCCACTGGGCCGGAGACACAATAACATTATATCGTGATCAAAGGGCAAAAAGAACATGGAATACTTTGTATGCCGGGACAAGCGGGGGATAGCACATTAGATAAAGCAGTCAAATAAATCATTGCAGACTTTATGTTACTTCTCTTCATTTCACTGCCAGCAAAATCTCTCCCTCATCCGCCGTGTCACAGTAACTTTTATTGATCTGAATGTTTCCTTTTTTTTTTTCCAGATCAATATTTATTTTGTGTCATATTCGGAAATTATACCTCCCCTTCCACACCAGCCCCCACCCCCCACCCGCCACTCCTTTGTACCAGTGGCATAGAAACATAAAAAGTCATCGCCCCATCATGATTTTACCAATTCTGTACAATCCTTCCATGCCTCTGCCCTCTGTACTCATCCTCTCACTACAGTTCCGCAGACTTCATGATCGCAGACACAGAAAGCCCAGATACAAAAAAAAATTAATAAAAAAAAAACTAGGGTGGACAAGGCAAACCTTAATAATAAACAGAAAACTGTTTCTGTTCACCGAGAGCCCAGGAAGATAATAATTTAATAGCAATTTTAAAAAAAGGGGTGGGGGGGGGGAGGGGAGGGGCTGCTGGCCATTCTATTCTTAGATGGTTAGTCTGACGGGCATATGAATCGGTGAGTGGCAGTGCGCTTTTCGCTGACGTCACGTTTCAAATGCTATGATACTGAAAACATTAATTATCTCTGAACTAAATCCTAACCCTATCCATAAAAGTTTGAGACAAACAGAATGGCGTCAGTTTGTCTGGAATCTTGGCAATCAAATCATGACAAAAAGGGACGAATTTCAGGACAAAATGTTCACTTCGAAAAGAGAGAAATTGATGAGTAATGTAAAACTCCAAATCTAATTAAAAGATGATAATACAGAGATTATTAATAAAATGCCACA
Organism: Onchidella celtica; assembly: GCA_963931925.1. Taxonomy (NCBI): domain Eukaryota; kingdom Metazoa; phylum Mollusca; class Gastropoda; order Systellommatophora; family Onchidiidae; genus Onchidella; species Onchidella celtica. Next base: position 20,642,964 of record OZ007571.1, read on the forward strand.
TCTGACTACATTTTATTACTGGACGGAGAATTTACTCACCTCAACAGAAAGATTGGACGTAATGCTTTACACAGAACTGATTCCACTGGTGAATGTCTTTGAAAAATATACTCCTGTGCCCTGGGAATCTCTGGCACGATGTAGAATTAAAGGCTGTCGCAGGATGATGGAGGAACTCACAAGAACTTGACACCTGACAGAAATGGCGACTTTTAGGGTAGTTGAACAGTTAACTTGTCATTATAAATTTCATGCTCAGACTCAGTTTGGGAACAGCTGGTGCACACAGGAAATCCAACTCGTGTTACAAGGCACTTGAAATAATCTGCCTGGTATTAAAGCATATAATTAGAGTTATTAATGTGTCACCTTAAGATATTACAACAAATCCAAAATTTCGAAATATAGCACTGTTAAATTACCACCAGATTTCAAAATGGTCGTAAATCTTTCCGCATTTATCGTGACCTACAATGTAGTCAGATCCAATCCGAAATGTTAGTTATTAATATTAAATTGGTTACTTCATAACCTAAAATAATGACACTAAATTACTGTAACTGGTCAGTCATACAGATCGCATCACAAGTGGGGGAAAAATTAGTTTTTCTTCAGATGAAAGAATGAATGATTATCTCACCATTTTGACAAAAACATTCATTTCCTGTTAAGTTCAAGTGTTGCCAGATAAAGAGAAAATTCAATTGCGAGCGCTACCGTTTCTACTTTATATATCAATCACACCTTTTCGTCAGCTGCAGGTGATGCTAGAAACGTTTTTGCTGGGTAATGAACGCCAAAAACAACATACAGAGACTATTGCTGGCATTTTTGTGATGTGTGCATTCACACAGTCTATAGCCCTCACACTGCGCCGACAGACAGTGTTTACACATCGATCTCTGATTCTTGTCATACAGACAAAGAACGTCATGTATTTATCTTAGTCTTGTATGAACAGTACAGTAAACGCCAGGCAGTAAGCACCCAGAGACCGTAACAATGTTTTCTGCATTTTTGTCTGCTCGAAATATTACGTCTAATCTAAATCGATGTTTCAAGAACGTTTTCTCTTTTCCTCTTCATTTTATTGTATCGTTTCTGTATTATTTCCTAAGGGGAGCTTTGCTACATACAACTTTGTAATATTTTGTCTTTGTTTCAAGCCTTTGCTGAGACCCCACAAATTGTCTGTGGTTTTTTAAATATTGCAAGAACGTTTGCATTTCGTGTTCAATAAATCATGTTCAATATTGCTTACGTTTTACCATGGGTAAATTGAAAATTTCTTGACCTACTCCTTATAGAGGATGACTGAAATTCATAAAGATGGGCGACAATTGTATTCATAATTCTTCTATAATGCTAAAATGTGTATGTTCCCAATGCATGTTTTAGTGATTCATGATCGTGAAACCACGGAGTATTCTTACCTTTCAACACAAGAAATCACAAGCAAAAAAAAAAAAATCAGAGAAGCGCTGTTTTTTTTTTTGTTCTTTTAACTGAACCCCATTCAGTAGATGGTATGATGTCACAGTAACTGACAGATGGAAACAGTTGTTTTATAAATCTAGTGGAACCGACAGTTACGTTCAGCACTGTTCACACAAAAACCGTGTCTGGCACCAGGTATTCCACAGTAAAATGTGAGCATACATTCCTGCAGGTGAAAAACACTGTCTTTCAACACCAACTTGAGCATCTTAGACATTCACGTCTCCGATGAATGATTTCTCCACTTGGCTGTTCCTTCAACATGATAATCTCTACATGTCCAAAATTTCCACACGTGAGCGGTGACTATTCTTAGATCATTAGAGCACTGATTGAGTAAGTTTTACTCTCGTTATTTCACTCATTCCTGGCACACGTGAACTACTTCTGTCTGTTTATCAGCCACCGCAAAACTTCACAATTTCTGCACTCACGTCTAAGTCACACACATATATATATACACTTAAAGTTTTTATCTTTTCCGTTTGTTACTATAATTAAATTTACCATCAAAGGGAGTGTTCGCGTGAGTTTGTACCGGCGACCCTTTCGGCTTGTTCAGTCGTACGTCCTCCTACACTGTGGCTGGCGAGTGGCGCAGGCCCAACTGCCGAGTTTGAGAAGTGAGCACTCAGTCATCACCCTTGTAATGATGTAGGGAAGGGGGCCACGCGCGATCCCTGTACACGTGCCGAGGGTGGGTTTAATAAGTGAGGAGGTGGACCTCTAGAGAAGTTGAATGAATAGACACAGACAAACAGACAGACTGGTTGACAGGAAACTTTAATTTCCCATCGGTCCTTCCTATCTTCACTACCTACAGTGCAATAAACCTCACTCACGGCACACAATAAAAAGACCACGCATGAGTACTGAATAGCACCCGGGACATCTGTCAGACGGTACAAAACTTAAACAGACGGAGATAAATAACTACCGTCAAAGCTCACGTATAGAAAGGCACAAAAACGTTAGAATGTTAAATCAGAACCATTTTACGCAATACTGAAACACGGAAGAAATTCGGGAACCGAATTTTAGAATAATATCCACTTCTCTGAGGAAGGAAGGTAATTTGGAAACGTTTTTAGAACCATGTACACATAGTTTAACCCTATTTTACACTCGGCTGGGGGATGTTAAGATCAAAGAGTGAGTGTTTGGGGTCTGTCAAATTCTTTCTGTAAAATAGGATTAAGGTAGACCGATGAATTATATTTCTTAATTGATCGCCAAAGGCTGTAGATTATTGGATTTAATTTGAACTTGTGTATATATGTATATGTGTATGCATGTAGCGCCAGCATCAAATTATAGTCGCACATAGCGGTCCATATTGTAACATCTTTTCATTATAATAATATTCTAAAAAAATAACAACATCACTGCATTAAAATACATTTTAAAGAAACAAAACATTATAACACAGACGTCCTCTCTCACGGGTACCGTACATCTACACACTTAATAAATCTTGAGATAAAAATAATGCTCAGCACAAGTACATTAAGGTACAGGTCAATCCCATCTCCATGCTAGGGACAGAAAACGAGCAAACACACCTACACATATATAACTACATAAAGGAAAGTACTTTTAAATACAGAACCAGTGTCCGCATAACGGCATCATTTATTGGTGAACTCTAATACACATCCGAACACACACTTGCATAACCGCATGCACAGATCCTCTGTAACTATATTGAATGAATGTCTGAGCATTAATGCGCCTGAAAGTGTTACTGTTCAGTGCTGATGATTGTAACAATTTGATTACGTTGTAATGTAATTTGTAGGCAAAGACAAGTGCAGAGTTTTTCCCACGTCTTCGTTTTCAAAGTAACTGGTACAAGGTGAGTTTTGATATTATCACAGCTACTTTCAGATAAAAAAAAATTACTCAGGAGAACTCGATTTAATTTCTCATACTCAATAGAAAGGTACTTAACTAGAACTGTCCAGACAGAAATATGTCAGATTTTCACATGGGTCTCAGGGGGGGGGGGGGGGTGTCATTATTTACCCATAAAAAAAAAGTTTTTAAAATACTTTTTATCTTCCGTCTTTTTAAGTTCACACATTATTCTTAGTATTCTATTCAATCACTTCCTCACAAACGGAGTTATGCATCACCCACGGCCAGACACCCGGTGCCATTCAATTAGTTTTGTGGAGCCCCCGAATGTATTGTATTGACTCGTAACCAGCAGTGCTCTTTCACGTATAAATGCACATCTGTTGTATAAGGGAACATGATGTAATCCGATATAATGACATCTGTGTTTGGAAAATTGAAAACCTCACCCAGTGTCCATCAGGACTGATTTAACAGAGTATGTTATTAACAAAAAAAAGACATTGTAAGAAAGGCAGTCTGTTTCAGTATCTATGCAAATAAATACATAAGAAAAATGATAAGTTTACGAGGGCAAATGTACAGACCGTTGAGTGTTACAGACACGTAGTACTGATAGTAATTATTTATAACTTAGACGATCAAATTATCGTAAGGTTCCCGCATTTTCATAATGGTATAAATCACAAATAGGTATAATCAGTGAATACAACATACGGTGGCAACTCCAGGGATGGTCCGGTTACCCCTAAGACAATGACAGTGTTTCCATAATATAATAACAATGACAGAGCCCTCCCCCCCCCCCCAGGAGACTTCACTGTAGCACTATAAATGCATTAAAATACATTTAAATTAAAAAAAAACACAAAACCATTATAACACAGACGTCTTCTCTCACGGGTACCGTACATCTATACACTTAATAAATCTTGAGATAAAAATAATGCTCAGCGCAAGTACCTTAAGATACAGGTCAATCCCATCTCCATGCTAGGGACAGAAAACAAGCAAACACACCTACACATATATAACTACATAACGAAAAGTACTTTTAAATACAAAACCAGTGTCCGCATAACGGCACCATTTATTGGTGAGTTCTAATACACATCTGAACACATACTTGCATAACTGTATGCGCAGATGCTCTGTATATTAAATACCCTAGAAACAATGCCCGTTATACACTGGTGTAACACATAACAGAGTTGGCCGTCTGACCCTGTTCTATATTCTACAAGACCCATACTCTTTCTGTCAGTTAAACACAAATAGGCAAGCGTACAAACAGGCATGCTTCAAAAACACCACACAATCGGCTCACTAATGAGGCGTAACGGACTGGTTAATTGAAGCGCTCACTCACGCCAGTTCTGTGATTTACCTCCCGAGTGTTCACCTCCGAAACTTGGCGTAACCTCTGACTGATGCATGGAACATTAGCACTCACCCTCAATCGCAGGGACGAAGAACAGCCGGCACCCTAACTGTGATGTGGTTAAACAGTATCAACTGGCACTGAAGCCAAGATATCTATCTATCTATCTATCTATCTATCTATCTATCTATCTATCTATCTATCTATCTATCTATCTATCTATCTATCTATCTATCTATCTTTCTATCTATCTATCTATCTATCTATCTATCTATCTATCTATCTATCTACCTATCTATCTATCTATCTATCTATCTATCTATCTATCTATCTATCTATCTATCTATCTATCTGTCTGTCTGTCTGTCTGTCTATCTGTCTATCTATCCGTCTGTCTGTCTGCCCATCCGCCTGCCAAGACAAGCTGGAACATTCAGTCACTTTTATTCTCAAGATCATGTTTTCATTGTCAGTTGGGTAAAGAGCTGGTGTACTCAAGGCTTATTTAAATTACGCCTTGTCTTTGAGACTGCGCCGCCGTTAAGAACGAAATGTTATGAGTGCGGGCCTCGGTGGTTCGGACTACAAGTGCAGCAGTGCACACGGGCACAGTATTTTATTATCATTACCCTGGCAAGCCAAGATGTCGAAGCTCTAACCTGAAGCCCTGCTAAGCCTCTGCTCCACAGTGAAGCGATTATTAGGGTCTCCGAAAGGGCGGGACATTGGAAAGCACAATACTTACGAGCAATTTTAGTTTTTACGAGAAATATTATCACTGCAGCTCACATATAAAACTGTTTCTTTTTCCATGCTTGCTTGCTCATCTATCTATCTATCTATCTATCTATCTATCTATCTATCTATCTATCTATCTATCTATCTATCTATCTATCTATCTATCTATCTATCTATCTATCTATCTATCTATCTATCTATCTATCTATCTATCCGTCAGGATGTCTGTCTGCCTGCCTGCCTGCCTGCTTGCTGCCTGTCAGTCTGTCTGTCCATCGGTCTATCTGCATACTCTTTTTTCTTTTAACTTGAAGGTCCACAAATGTGATGGAAGGATCGAATGGATTGAGTAAATGTGAATGTATGAGAGGCTGGACTGACTGGCATTCACTGACATTTATTTAGTGTGAGCAACAGGACAGCGATCACATCACAGAACATCTGATAAGGTGTGCAAACGTGCAAACGTGTGACAGAAAAAATATGAATAATTATTTCGCAGCTGAGAATTGTGTTTAGATAATTAAACACTATGTCATTTAAATCAGATTTCTCGAAGTTTAAAGGCATGGAATTCCAAATTGACATATTAAATTTAATTTGTTTGGGTCTTTTGTTTGTATTTTCCTTGTTGTTATTCCTGTTGTTTGCCTGCTATTCTTCAAGCATTTGTTTGTTGTTGGTAGGCAGAATATATGACAAAGGTCGGGAAAGGGCACTCGTATTTAAATTTCATTTTGTTCTTTTGCATTGAGATTGGCTGAATGTGCTTGAATTGTTGACAATGATTTACGTGAGTGTTCTATTAAACTGTAAGATGACGGAGAGGAGAAATGGTCAGTTTCTGTGGGCCAGATCATAAGTGATTGGCATACTGCCTTAGATGGGTACGAAATATCAGAAATAAACAAAGGTGCGGAGACAGCACAGAGAAAGAAAAATGTGAGTGTGCATGAGAAAACCCACAATAAGTCGGCAGAGCTGATTTTGAGAAAAACGGCTTTGAAGTGAAAATAATAAAACAAAGAATAGGAAAAGTTGCAAATGCAGTCGGGTGGACTTACAAATGAGCGAGTAGGATACGCACCGAAAGGTCACTGAAGACGAGAAGAATTTCGTGTTTGTCCCTGTCCTTGGGTGGTCTACAAGCTTGTCTGTACGTGCATGCATAATATTTTATTTTCTTGTCTTTGTATTGAACTGAACATTGTACATATATGGATTTGTTTCAATTTTGTTAATGTTTCACATCCCTTTTCACGACAAACGAGCTGTTTCAAGGACAAGGTTCAGACCCCCGCCAGGCTAGACAAGTGTGAAGGCGGCACCACGTTGTCTTATCGCCAGATCGCGGCCTTAGTTATTGTTTGTTGTATCTCTATTATCTGAAAAATCTTTTAATATGTAGGAGAGCTATAACAAATGCACACTTTTTAAAATGCGTTGTGCCACTTATCAAGCTGTGTCACAATTTCAATTTACTCTAATTCCTTATCATAATACTAAAGCTCCAAACCGTTTAATGTCGATTTTCTCAGTTGTGCAAAAAGTGGAGTGGAAACAAGCAAGAACTAATGTCGCCAGATGTTGGTATGGTTAAAGAGAAAATGTACGACAATTTAAGCCTGAAACTGCTTTCATTCACCTTGCATAAAACTAACATTGACAATATTCAAAATGGAAACCAACTTAACCCTGAACATCTCAGTTTGGCGTGTATACGTCAGGTAGCTACCACTCACAAAATGTGCATTCTGAGCTTTAAAGTGTAGTGCCCTAATAAGCCACCTCTCTATTCTGCCTTATGTTTTTATTTATTAACAAGAAACTGTAATGTGGTGGAGATAATTTTGCTTATTTCAACTGTTGGTGCACGTCTGGCTGCAGGAACCTTGGATGTTCATCGGGACAAATAGAAGACAATACATGACCCCTTAGCCCATTTCACAAAAACTCAAAGAAGGAACAAACCCAAAAAATGGCCTAGATAGACGTACAAGATCACTCAATGTAATTGCCTGGTGGGCCCCCCCCCCCCTCCACGTTCCTTTTCTTTCCTCCAAATGGTGTTGGAAGAAAAGGAAGAAAAACCATATCAAACAGTCAACAAGAAATAAAGAAATGGGTTGGGAAAAAATGAAAAAAAAAAAAAAAACGCGAGAAAAAGAGAACGAAAAATATTTCATCAATAAGAAGAGGAAAGAGTGGAAACAGTAGAACCATTCTGTCTTTGCTGACTGCCAGTTTGTGCAGTCAGTGACTCTGAAGCGATGAGCGAAGGTTTGGAGGCAGACAAAATACATGTACAATGATGGCTTTGTACCTTTGTGTTATTTCAGTACTCACTGTTGCTGCTTCTGACGCACATAGGCAGCACAATGAAGGTGTGAATGATGTTCTCTTCTTTTTCCTGACATTTTTTTTTTAATTTTTTAATATTGCGAATTCTGTTCAAAGTATAATCAGTTCATTTCACACCCTCCAATAGACTTCCTTTGCGATATTATCTTCCAGAGGATCCCCTTAACTTCAAAAGAAATCTCAAATTTTAAAACACTTGACAAAGCTGCACACAGGTGAAATCATGTATGTACAGTCTCAAAAACGTTGAACTCCCCCCCCCCCCCCTCCTCTTTTTTCTGTTTATCTCCCGCTTTCGCCCAAAGACGGAAATGATCGGACGTCTGTGGAATAAAGTCTTTCAGCTGTCAACTTGGCAAAATACTACATCAATATTTATGTATTTATTTTATTTTACCATAGTACAACACTTGTTAGATCAGATGTTTTCATTGCTCAGTGCAGGACGTCTTAACCAGAGAAAATCGTTCATCATCAGTAGAAAAATGATAGGAATTATTGTGCTCTTAACCCTCAGCTCCTTTCCGTATTCATCAGCATAATGAAATCTGGGCGCATTTCTGAAAAGTGGAAAGATAAGGGTAGCATTTATGTTTTTTTTTAATCTTTGAAAATATAGTTTTAAGCACTCATTCGGCATAATTTGCCCTTCCTTCTTTGCAACATCCATGCTGTGATTTAATAAATTGGAAAACACTGTGTGGAAAAACGTCTGTTCTATTTCTTAAGTCTCGTTTTTCTATCATTATGTACTCAGAGAAATTAAGAGAAAAATAAGTCTCGCACGTCCCTTTTAGACCGTTACATGAATCATTCCTGTTAGCCGCTTTGAGAGGGTTCATCCGAAAAACATTCAATTCACGCAGCATAATTATGAACATCACACTGAAGACAGATCTTTGTTGAATTTCCGGCAGTTTGGCAGTTTCCTACATTTTCATGCTCCCACAGAATTTTATTGCTGATCAGTGGCTTTCAGAGAGGGCGAAAGGAAGGCTGTCTGTTGGTTTCTTAAGACATCTCGCTGAAAGTGAATCTGCTAATACACTGTGGACAGCATACAAACTCATCCAAGCAGTTAAAGGGCACCATTAAATGAGGTTTTCTACTATTTCACAAGAACTACAAAGACGTCAGAAAACAATCTCTGAATTATCTCATCGAATAAGGTAATGCGTTGCTACTCAGGGTATTTCATTACAAATACCTCACTACATACTATGTCTTGAGCTAGTTGCAGACACCCGGACAGAATGTGGAGTTTGAAATTGGGCAATTTTGTGGATGCGATTTTTTTTATTGTATATAATTATTAACAGATACGATGTTTTATCTGCTGACTGACAATTTGGGCAGCCTATCCTCAACAAATTAATACAAAATGTCAATACAATAGATATCACCAGAGGACACCTTACTGTGGCTTTCTGAAACAACCGAAAGCCGCGAAAAGTTTACCTACAGAAGAGAATCTGCCCTGAAACACCTGCGCTAAAACTAATATTTTTACACAGCTGTAGCCGGGTTTTTGTTGTTGTTTTTTTTGGTCCAGGTGTGTAATTAGCTGCCTTAAGAACATGCCGCTTACCTGTAAGACTGATTCACGAAATCCGAAGAAATGTGGTTTAAGTGCGAATGAGTGTCCTCATAATCTGGTAATGTCATCTCAAATGAGGAAGTTTGAGAACAACGGATAATCGCTACAGCAAAAGTTTGGAGGAGAGACTGCCAAAAATATTAGTCTTGATTGGCAGTTAGAGACATACTTCAGGAACTGAGCTCGTAGTCCAAGTGTTTCTCAGTCCTAAGAATGATCGGTTTCACATCAATATTTAAAGCCGTATTTTGTCTTCATTGTGAAACACTTCCGGGACTGTCACACACAGACATTGATGGATAGACGAAGAGACAGACAGTAAGACAAAGAGCAGACAGGCAGACATGAAGATAGAGGTAGAAAGACATACAGGCAGATAGATAGACAGATAGATAGATAGATAGATAGATAGATAGATAGATAGATAGATAGATAGATAGATAGATAGATAGATAGATTGGTAGACTTCAGATTGCGGCGTAAAGATTTTTCACAGAAATCTTAATTTCACAACGTACACTAACTTAACTGTAAAGATAAACTGTTGTTTGTTTATGCCGTACTTGTGGTTTCCTTGTTTAACTCGGGTTAAAAATATCGAACTTAACAGATGAACGATTTTTTGTATGTGCTGTACCCTAATATTTCCGATCATGGTGAGGGCAAGTTTGTTTGCATTTTGAAAATTGAAGTGGGGCGTGGAACAAAAAAGGTAAAAAAAACACTGATATAGATCATCTTGTTAACTTGACTCTGGAAGAACATAGCTAGCTACGACAAAAAGCCCCAAAGGTCGCCTGTACTTGTAACCTATCATCTGTGCGTCTTTTTTTTTAATTCCTCAGCCTTGCACTGTTGTGATCATATCCTGACGCCAGACACATAGGGCATGTGATAGATCAGGGGGTCAGAGATTTCGGACACTGATGCTCGTTTTGAGTTCTGCAGGCTGGGGGTGCAATTTACTGTAATGTGCAATAGTGATGCATTCAATGGGGGCTTTAGTTGCCTTTCTGCTCACGTCATTACAGGGGTATGTGAGTTAGATAGATAGGAAGGTGGATGGGGTGTTACGGTGAATGTAAGTGGTGGTGGGTGGAGGGAAGTGGGATATGACTTTCTGAGAGAGGTGAAAGGAGTGTTATGATGAATGTGAGTGGCATAGGGGAGGGTATGGAAAAACTAGGGGAGGGTGTGAATATGGTAATAATTTTGTCTGTTGAGCTTTATGAATGTGCGTTGGGTTGTGACGGAAAAGAAGTGGGTGTGGGAAAGAGTGCGTGCATAATTGGAGAACTCATACTTTCAGTTCAAGGACTTACCATTTGAGGAAGAAATGAAACACAATTTATGTCTAAATGTTAAATCAGAAAAGAATCATTACTGGTTCGATTATGATTCAAAATCGAAGACGTCAGGAGTTATTAAAGAACGAAGCCAGATTTCGATGTGATTTGATAAGTAAGAATGTGGATAAGTTGGGCAGAGAAAGATGTCAAACTAACACAGAAAACAAAACATACATCACTTAATTCAATGAATAATGCACTTTTCCCGTACAACAAGCAAAACGTTCTGGCATTAAGGATTACAGTTATTTGCTAATATAGATTAGCCAGTCATTTTTTTTCCACTCTTATCATTATACAAGTCAACACCTGAGATTCGATCAAATATTTCTGTTAAGTCAAAACTATACAGTCATTACGTGGATCTTTCGTGTCTTCTCCGTGGTGGGCGCTTCCGGTAGGATCTCCTTCTATCCTATCTTTCTTGTGTATGTCTATTGTCTTGCTGTTTCCTGGCACAATGAGGCTGTTATCGTATCGACATGCTTTTTCCAAACACAAACTCAAACCTCTCTCTCTTTCTCTTTCTTTCTTTTTCTCCTTTCCCACTCTCTCTCTCTCTCTTTCTCCTCTGTCCCAATTCACTGACACAGTGCGCATGTCCTACCCCAGCAGCGCTGCCTGAGTTAGCCATTCACATTCCCTGTTCATTCCCCCGGAGACTTTCCATGGGAATATTTGGCAATCACGTCAATACAGAATCATGTTCCTGCATCTCACATGCATGACTCTAGCGTCCAGCAACCCTACTGCTCACCCCACCCGAACATGCACGCAGGGTTATTTTTGGGGACAGACATTTGGGATGTGTTCGGTCCAGGCATGACAGAGCGGTGATATAGCTCAGGATTGGCCAATGAAGCTGAAAGTGTTGGGAATTTTATGACGCCTGATGAAAGAAAGTTGTGCACGCATGGCTTCAGAAAAAAAAAGTATGTATTTGATTGAAAAGCATCTGCCACTACTGGCTGCACGTATTTCATATTATTTATTCTCTTTGGCTCATAATGGAATGCTCACATGTGTCATCACGCATCAGCCTAAAGACCGGTGGTGATGTTCAAAGTCTTGACAGCAAAATCTGCCACTTTAAGACAAGCTACGTTTCCATTCCAGCAAAAAAAAAAAAAGTCAGAGCCTTTATCTTTCAACTTCAACTTTCTCGATCGGTTTCCCTGACTTTTTCTGTACGTGTACAGTCTCATTGGATCATGTCAGTAGAAGACCAAAGAAAAAAGGCTTAATACATAAACTTTGTTTAACCTGGCCTACGGTTCCGCAGGTTTAATTGTCTCATTCTATTGTATATTATTTTCCCATGAATTTCTTTGTTATAAGTCAAGCAAAAAGCAAATTTTGTGATTGTAACTAGAAAACAAAAGTGAATGGCAGAATAAGAACATTATTGTTTTGTAGCAGGTATGATTGCCCACACTGTGTGTTGCCCGTGGATCTATGTGTGAGAGATGAGAGACGGAGAGAGAGTGAGAGAGAGAGAAAGAAAGAGAGGGGAGCACATTGATCTAGAGGCAAGGTGCTCGCCTCTTATGCCGAAGGTACCGGGATCGATTCCCGGTTGATGCAGGCATGTTGAAATTTGGGTGAAAAATTCCTGTCCCTGATCCTGTGGTAGTAGGATCCAGCACCTAGGCTTCTCGGATAAGGACGAAAAACTCGGAGGGCCCGTGTGCACGTCGCGTAACGTTAAAAAATACCTTGGCAGCTGGAAATCGAGAAGAATAGGCTGACCGTGTAAAATTAAAAGAAAAAAAATCTAATCCCTACCACAAAAATATATAGAAGCATTAACAAGAAAAATACTTTAAAAAAAAAAAGGTGCAAATGCCAAAAGCAGCGAACATTCTAAATAAAGACCTACAACCAAGAGAGGGAGAGAGAGAGAGAGGTGGGGGTTGGGGGGGGGGGTGCGAAGAGAGTTACGTTTCACTTAAAATTTCTCTCATTCATCAGTAACAAATGGATAATGAAGCGAGCTGAACGTGAGTCACTTAGATAATTTATAATCATTTCATTCTTTGATGCACAACGGTAATCAGAACAAAAATGGTTGTGATACTCTGCAACGAAAGCCTGCAATTCTGATCTAACAGGGGATTGGTGAAGACGTATCCCAGCCCGAGGGGATCTGGGAGTGTACTAGAGTATTTTTTTTTTCTCATTTTTTGCTCGATTTTATTACTGACCTTGAGTTGGACGTAAACAATGCACTCAAACGTTGGGTCACCGACAGATTCCCTCTGTCCTGAGTATGCCAAATACAACGCATCAACACAACAATAGACTGTGTCCTTCACTGGGCTTCATTGGCAAATAAATAACGCTTTCTTTCCCAATGTCGACCGTTCTGTTCATTCACTACGAACGCAATAACTTTAAACAACAATGTTTACGAACTACAGCCTTCACGGGGTCTGTCACCAATATAAATGTCAAATGGGCTCTTTTCCCGTTAAACAAGAGTACTTTTGCATTACTCTTTACTTTATGTATAGTGTTATGTTCCACGCAAGCACTGACTTAAGCGATTGTTCCCGTCTCGGGCTTCTTTTTGTTTTCTACTGGAACTGCTGAAATTTAGTTGAAGATTTCTAGAAAGAGACCTGGACAAGGAGACTATTGCAAGATTTGAGGGAAAATGCAGCACTGAACTATACCTGGCTGCTTTAGCAAAACTGTCCCTTCATTATTGCATAGTTTGTCCATTTGATAATATCTGAGTTTTTTGGGGTTTTTTTTTTGGGGGGGGGGGGGGGCGTGTCGCTCTACTGCAACAGCTTGGTAGATTATTACCATTTTGTTGTTGTTGTGATTGTTTATTATTGCCCCCTTCACTAAGTGTTTTGTGTACTCTGCACCCAGTGACTGTCTAATTTGGATGCAATCATTCTGGGCGTTCCCCCTGGAAAATGTCCTTGCTTCACATCTCTGTGATGGCATTAGCAATTATTTGCCTTGGCGTTGATGGCAATTGTGAGTAAAACTGTTTCTGACATAATACACTGTGAAATAATGCACCAAACAGGATCCCTAGGGTCGAGAATGAATAAAAACATTAATGGTGCGGCGATCGGCAGAGAAAGTGATACTCATTGAAACCGTCGCCCGCTGACGTCGGTGCTTGAAAGTCTCAAAAATCAGTTTGATTTTAGAGGCCGAGAGAGGTCTACAGTGCTAAAGACACGGTCCCAGATGGGCGAAAAGAATTTCAGCTGAATATGAAACGGGGAATGACGATATTCGCGAGTGGACCTGGCGAAATCGGGCTTCAAGCGAATTTTTTAGACCTCTTTAAAAAATCCAAATAAAATATTTCTAAGAAGACTTCAAGCAAAATATTTTAACTGAATGCGGAAAAATAGCCAATCTTTCATTTTATAGCAAATCTCAGTTTCCATAGAAACTGCTTTGGAGTTGTTTGTTTTGTTTTTTTCAGGAATTTGGCATTTCACCTCAAGCCCGATTTCGCCAGATCCATTCACATTTATTGGAAAACTCAGCATTAAATATGAAATCACAGTTAACGTATTCCAATGCATATCTAGAATCTGTGGCTGAGTACTCTCAGTCTCTGACATATTGGAAATGACAAGCAACCATGAGTATGGTCACCATCGTAATGAGTGACACTGGGGTGATAAGATTCAGAGGTTTGAATGCCACTACCACCAAAAGTCTATTGGATAGTATCCTCAGTCAGGGTCTTGGTGTGGCCTGCCATCCATAATGTAAGGAAATTGAAGGTCTATAAAGTTTCTCTACCTCAGAAGATCTCTGTAATTTGGCTCTTCCAAGAGCTACGGGCTTAATCTAATTAAACTATCAGCAAGACATTGCAAGATCCCAGACAGCTCTTCAAAACACAGCCTTGGTGTGAATTTCACGACCTGAACATTGTCCCCACTGACAAACAGTATTTCTCGAATTCAGACACAGATGAGAACCATGGCTTTAGCAAGTAGTTCTGGTGACAATATGGAAATATTAGAAAAAAACCCAGACGTTTAATACTAACCTGTAGTTTCGTGCACATGACAAGCAAGGGACCGAGAGGTGTGGATCAGAACTAGATAATAAACCTTGTTGTATGATAGCTGACAATTTTCTTCCGGATTACATTCCTTGTCTTGCGATTGACATTTTTTTTCTCAACAAGGACGTGTATTCAAGTCATTATAGATCTGCACTGTTTTAAGTACTAGAATCTTAGTCGTTTAGTTTCCTTTTCACTGGTCTCTATTGTCCTGTGATGCATGCAACAAATGCCGATCAATAAACGTGTGGCTGAAAATTCTATCTCAAAAGTTATTTAATGAGAGAGAAAATACACCAAGGACTCGTCACGGACAAAAATGTATGGGCGTTAATGAGGCAGGCACCAGAAACAGAATTACAAAGTAGGAGAAGAGAACGAGGAGAATGAAAGAATGTAGGGAGTGAGTGATGAGGGGAAAGAATGCCTGACAGAATGGCAGTGATCAATGATGTCAAAAACAGGCAAGAGAAAAGGACGAACAAGAAAATTTGCCAAATAAAAAGTAAAATGGATGGCACAAAGGGAAAAAATGAACCAGGTGGTTGTAACAAGAGGGCGGGGGTCAAAAATTATACAAAGAAGGGGAGGAGGAATGAAGGAGGAAACGGGGCAGATCTCGCCATAAAACAATGGAGAGTAACAAACGAACGAGCTGTTATAGAGGTGCTGGACCAAACGAGTGCAATAATTGCTTCTCTCACTGAGTATAAAAAGCACAAGCATGTTTTTGTCTCCCCCCCCCCCCCACCTTTTTTTTTTGTTCTAAACTCACAAAGATGGATCTCTTTTCCTCATTCAGAAAAAAAACAACACGTAATTACAGAGAAATATTCATCGTGAAAATGAGATCACGGGCAACACTTTCAATAGGTTTGCACTTCTATGCCGCTTCCATCACAAATTGCTGAGGGGTAAACGAGAGATCGGGTGGCTCACGTCTTTCAACTCCCTGGCAGAAACCAGAACTATTAAACTTGTCCAGATATTAAACAGAGAAGAGATCTGGGTGAGTCAGTCAAAGTAGTCTGGATAAATCAGTTCAGTTCTTTCTGATTCTTTTTTAAAGACCGGGTTATATCATTTTGGCAACGGACTGTAATAATTTTTTATGCGCGTGGATGAGCCAAGTGTAAAACCTGTGCTGCGTCAAGGTTACTGTGGACACGATGTACTTTGGCAACTTTAGCCATGCTGTCTGTTCGGGTCAAATAACTCAGGTGTGGGAAAAGAAAGGTCATGGATCATTACGCAAATGGAAACACATATTTGAAAAGTAACAGTCGTTACGCCTTACAAGTTGTTTGTTAACATTTTTTTAACAATGGTACCATTGTCGACTAAGAATAATTCATCTCAGATGTACCTCGACCAAGAGATAGTATACACAACAGACATGGGAAAAAGCATTTTTCGGCTCTCTGCTGACCCTCAGCTCTTTCTCCCCACTACTTCGCACACGGTACAAGCGGATGGATGATGAGGATGAAGTTGATTTGCAACACATTTGTCATTTGAAAACGGTGTATTTAGACAAGAAAAACTTTTTATAGACTTTGATTTAGATATACCAGCTTTAAGACGAACTAGTGAAAACTGTAATCTCAGACCTTGAACTGTGAACTGTGTCCGAGCAAGCTTCCCTATCATTTCCATCTCAGCTATCAGATGACAACAGCTTCTGTGAAGGCTGCTTTAACGTTGATAGTGATATAACTTCGTGCATGCATTTAGTTTGGATGTATGGGTGAGATCTAAAACCAATATAGACTATTTTGTGTCTTCAGCGTGTAAAAGGGCTTGTTGACTTGAAATGAAGGTCCGTCCAGCTTCAGGGCTTTCCCAAATAGCTATGAGCTCAAGGAAACTAATTTGTTAGTGGAATCATCTTCGTTCAAGTCGTGGCAACAGATTTACTAATCATGAATTCAAATAATTTTTACAATTGCACGACATCACCATCACGTCAGCCCTGCCTCTCTCTCTCTTTCTCTCTCTCTCTCATATCTATCTATCTATCTATCTATCTATTTTTCCCGGGTCCTTGTCCGCCGTCATGCTATCGGCACAATATTCCTAAAAACTACGGAACAGGGCTTAGACAAAGCTGGCGACGCCTTAGAGGTGATACAACATGGTGATTTTGTGTGCATCTCTTATTGCGTTACTCCAGTATTTTCTACATTAGACGCCAAGGTCTCTGGGTGGTCAATATTTTATCTTTGTCAGTATGCTATTTTGTATCCCTAAAAAAAAAGTGGTAAATGATTCCGCAGGGATATACGCTGGCGAGGAGCGCACTGTAAGGGTGACTTACTGATGTGTCTTGTGGTCTCAACATTTGCAAGTCGGATGAGAACCCAAAAATGATTATTTTAGCACAACAAAAAGAAGTAGATAAAAGTATTAATCTCAAGGGCATTCTAAAAAATTCAGCCCGAGTTAAAAAATGAATTATAATAAATGAGCCTTTTTTAAAAGAATGGTCTTGTGGAATGCAAAATACACTGAGCTCTGCCCCTCTCAGAATGAGAAACTGTTTCTTGTGTCTTTGCATGGAACGTGTTGTTCCAACGCTAATGACAATTTCATGTTCTGCACATACTTGGAGAATTATTTAAATGGGTGACGTGAGGATTGGGTGAGCAGGCGAGGGAGCAGGGTAAGGGCACCATGAAGGTCATTTACTTCCTCTGACCAGGATAAGTGCAGAAATGCACAGTAGGCTTTATTTGACCATCATGCGTTCAGCGAGATGGCCCAGAGGTTAGAATGTTTGGCTCCAAAATTCGAATCCCGCTCAGGGCGGGGTGCAGCCTAACAAATTTCTTACGATCTTGTAAGGCACTCGCGTGTCGATTGTGGAGGATGATTTACTGGAAGTTCTGAACTCTGGTTCGGTTGCAATTTCATGAAAATCCACCAGTCAGCAAAACCATCAAAATATGCTAATTTCCGTCAGTATTGAAACGACGACGCCAAAATTTCATTCATGATGTGTTTCCTGTCGTGGTTACCAGAACTGAGCACCAGATACTTCTGATTTTTATGTTAACAGTCAAGTGGAAGCGGACCCTATAGCCACACATTCTTTATCCACCATCAACGCCCATTCCACCCACATCCTCTTACTCACTTCAGATTACTTTTTGTAGAGACACCTTTGCGACTATTTTCACCTGCAGAAAAGTGTGTATGTAATTTTGTTTACACTCGTCATTAGTCGGGAGGCCAACTTGCTCTGTCTTTCGAATAAGCATTGAACCTTGCAATGAAAAATCTACTTTTGTTTCTTGTATTTTCATTTAAAGTGACCTCCTGGGTCTAAGAAACGCCCGGATGCAATTGGCAAAAGGGTTGCATTTCGTAGGTGGACGCGATCATCTCCTCCATTTTACTTAGATAATAATAGCACAATTTTAACGGGGATGAGGTAAGAAAATATTTACTACTTTCTTGGTTTTCTACCAAAAGCTTTGATACTCTCCACACTTACTCTCAAGTAGGTAGGCCAGAACTTACAAGCTTCATATATATTATTTTTTTCATGTACACTTTAGCAGTTCAAACTCAATAGTCTATTGTTTGTAGAAACATCCTGTCTTAACGTTTCAGGTTTTTAAATGAAACCGCAACGGGACTTCCCATCTTGCTTGCTTTTGTGTTGGCTTGCATGACAAGTGTTTGTAAATATTATACCTGTCTGCTGTCAGGTGCTGGGTAGTTTTTGATAATGAAAGAGAGAAAAGAGATAACGAGAAGGTTAATGAACAAATAACATTTCAGGAGGGGGGGGGGGCAGAGGGATTTCACTCACTGCATCTTTCTTCTGTCTTTCCTGTCTGTCTACATTCCTCGCTTTCTTTTCTGCTCCACCCCTCTTCTCCACAAAGTGTCTTTCCCTTTTTTCTCTCTTCCATCCCATTTACCACAAAACGTTGAGGTTTATCCTTCCCCGTCTCCTTTCAAACGTCTCTTGTCCTGGCTGAATTCAAATTATTTCACAATGACACGACACCCCTGTCATTCCAGCTGCCTCTCTCTCTCTCTCTCTCTCTCTCTCTCTCTCTCTCTCTCTCTCTTTTACTCTCTCTCTCACTCTCTCTCTCTCTCTCCCTCTCTCTCTCCCCCCCCTCTCTCTATCTCTCGCTCTCTCTCTCTCTCTCTCTCTCTCTCTTCCTCTCTCTCTGATTTATCTGACATTTTATGAGAAAATGTTGACACATATTATAATGGAGGCATTTTGGATCTGGCATCATAAGAATCGATTTTCCCGGAACAAAGATGACGCTAAACAATATGATTAACTGAATGTTGACAGTATTGAGGTCTCTGATTTCCTTGCCTGCGGCTACCGGGAATCCGCCCCTTCCTGTTTCAAGAATTTGTAATAATAACCAAATAACTGGCTGGCATGCGGCGTTAGATCAGTGGTTATTGATTTAAACTTTCCCTGTGGACTGTCATGATGCAGGAAAGTGTGACGGAACAATAGGAGATAAAGAAGATCTCCTTCTCCCACCACTTACCTTCACACCCATTGTGTCATAACGCGACTTTAGTTCTGGTTTGTTGTATCTCCATTTTCTGAAGAACAACAAAACTGTAGACCTTTTAGTATGTGGAAGACGTATAACAAATGCACACTTTGGCACTTCTTTAAAATACGTCGTGAGACCTATCAAGCTGTTTCACAGTTCGGATTTATTCAAACTCTTTATCATCATAACTAAAGCTGCAAACCTTTAATGTCGAATTTCTCTGTTGTGCAAAAAGTGGAGTTGGAATAAACGAGAAATAACGTGGCGATAACTATAATGAGAGAACAATAGGATAGGGGAATTGTGAGAGAAAAAAAACAACAGACATAGTTTATCTATTTAATGTTTTGGTGCCAACAGTCTTATATATTTTTTTTTCTAGAGAAAACTAGATGAGGTGCCCCGCATTACCATCTCTCTGACCAAGACAATTTCCCATAATAATCGACGGTCTTGCTTCGGAAATCATGCGCGGCAGGGCACTAGACACCAGCCGAACGTTGTCAAAAGCAGTCTCCCCGTGCGATAGGCTTATCAATGGGAGTACGAAATAGATCATTGTATTTTTACATTTTTACAACTTTTCTTTTTTAAATGCCTGAAACTTGAATAAACACAATCAGTCGAGACAAAGCCACTAGATTAGATTACTTGACACTCGAGAAAATTACTTTTATAAGTTTTTAAACTGACATTTTAGGCTGCGGCGTTGAGAAAAAAAAAAGGTAAAAAATTGCACCATATTGAATTACTCCCACCATCATTTTTTTTTGTTGTTTTGTTCAAAAAGATAGATCAATAATGACTTAATTTATGGAAAACAGACTGAAATGAAGCCGGAGTAATCGGTTTTGTTTTGCATAATCGTGATGATAATGGTGGGCTGGGCGGCCCCGCCTGCTGGCCATAGGTCATTGTACGGACATTGAGAGGACTTGGTGAACTTGACGTCCGGAAGTTTCCACGTCGGAACAGTTAACATTAAAGCTGACATCGGCCACTCCGTTGCCACGTATGTTATCGACGGAAATGTTATAATGTAAAGACAGAATGTGGCGCAGTGGGATCTCATAACGACCCGAGCCCATGCTGAAGAGGGCGCTGTTGGAATATGACTGACGCCAGAGAGCTGAGTGCCTGGTAACAGATTTGATTCTGTATCGACTGATCAAATTAGATTTCCCCTGGATGTGGTGCTCAGTTGACGTGTTTTTGTTGCTATTTCAAGTCGATCAATGTATGCATTTCCAAAATTATATTTGTCACCTTTACTCCAGAATATGTTTAAGCTGATTGGTCAGATCCCTTGGGTATGAGACAAAAGAAATTCAAAGCTCACTTGGTTCATTGATTGGTTGATTCAGAAAGTCTGTGACGGAGCGCATTCTTAGCTGAGCAAACATGAGAACAGTTTTGTTACTAGTCCTATTCCACTTATAGTGTTGCTTGAAGTTTCTCTTCGGCGTTTCCCGTGTCCGTCCTCTCCTGTAGTATTCTGCAAACACATTTTCATTTTGTTTTGTCACATTGCCACTTGACGGTAGGGCTCAGAATCAGTCGCACAAAGAACACCACAGGCTTCTTTTTTTTGTCAGTTATTAATCCCCATGTTTTGCTCGCAATATACCCTACTGCCTCATAGAGCAAACATGCCAGCCTGTGCCACACTTTATAGACAAGTATAATAAATGAATTTACATTTATAACACGCCATGGAAAAGAAAACTTAGAATAGTAATTTTTGCTGAACCTCTTAGGGGCGAGTTACCTAACATATACCGAGAACTCTGAGACAACACAACGATTAGAAACACGCATTTTTCACGTAAACTCATGTTTTTAAAATGTACTTTGCAATGTAGGGAAGGAATTATGAGGACATTTATATAATTATATTCGTATTGTGCACATTTAGATTGTGAGGTCCTATCTTTTCATACGCCGAAGTTTTATAGCCTGACATACCTAGCAATTCCCGCCCGCGTTTTGTGAATAAAATAAAAAGAAAATCCTTCCGGGGATAATAATTCAATAGGTTAGGGCCACTTGCCGGCGGAGCATTAAAGTTTTAAACAGCGGAAATCAAGAAGACGACAAAATCGAATTTTTGTAAGGTCAAGCATAAGCCAGGCTATTCTGCTTGTAAAACTTTAGATGTGAGCTAGTGTGAGCAGCTCAGGGAAACAAAATTTGACGTTTTCTTCGTCCAGGTGAAATTAAGAAAGGAGATCCGTGCATTGAAGAAACGGCTTTAACATCCGATGTAACATGGAAGGAAAGTGACTCTAATTCGCTCCAAACCATCAGTTAGTTCCCATCCCCCACATCCCCCCCACACCCGACCAGTCCCTCATAATTATCTTGTGTCTGTGTTGAAACGAGTGACTCAACGATTGTATACCAGGAGGAAGTGGAAGGTTGTATTTTGCAAAGTCCTATGTGAGAAACAAATAACAAGAACAAGAACTGAACAATAAATTCTACTTTGCTGAATTCATTTCTTACACATTATTTTGTTGCTTAATGCTCATAGGGTGGGGTGGGGGTGGGAGGGGGGTGTTGCAGAATCTGCTTCTGTTCTTTTTTTTTTTTCCTGCAATGATTTGAACTTTATGCTGCAATATCACGACTATTCTTTTTTGTTTCTTTATTTTTTTGTAATTTTAAAAAACGTGTTTATGTCTAGAGAAAATTTTGGTGACCTCAGTTCTTGTCTGTTCCAAGTCGACTTTTTGCACAACTGAGAAATTTGACATCAAACGTTTGCGGCTTTAGTGTTTGTAGCGTCTGTGGGGCTACCCCTTTCCCTTCTCCGTTGCTTGTTATACTGGTGACTGAGCATGTGTTCACTTCTTTTTTCATTTTATTGTTGACGTTCGCCAGAGTGTACTCCGTGACCTTGCCCTTCCTTCCTTGTGAGTAGTTTTTTTCCTCGTAAATATTAGTATGTTCCCGAACATTCGATAAAGGTGTTGATATAGATGTTTAAGCCAAATTTGGCCTTGAGTGATGTAACCTAGTGACGTATTGATCCGCGATTGGTTAGTTTGTGTGTTTCGGGCGAGGGCAGAGGTTACGTTTATTTCGGGAACTTTCTATAGAAATACCTATATATATGGACCCATGTGAGTGGTTGGTCGGTGAGTAAGTGAGTTTGCCTTCCTGTGTGGCGTAGGATATTTAGTTGTTCGCTGGTGCCTTCCTAGTATTTTATTATTCAGTATACAGTTATTAAACTTTAGTATTATTTAATCGATCGTCGGATCTCGTGTTTATTAATTTTTTTCTACAGCTGTAATAGTTTCGTTTTCTAAAGGGTTGTAGTTAGATCAACTAACTCCCCCCTACTACAACGTGCTAGAACAACCTCAGCTGTTACATATTGGGGGCTCGTCCGGGATCCAACCAGATTCGAACGGACCAGATCAAAATTATTCGATTTATTTACGAAATTTATTGTAGGAATATCATCGACAAGCTATCTACAACATGTCGGAGGTTATTGGAAGGCTTAGCCAGGAAGCGGACGCCATGGAGCTCACTGGAAAAAAAAAAAGATTTCCAAACTAGACCGTGTCTTTTGTTCTCGGAGTCAGATCCAACATTCTCATTAGGCGGGTCAGATGAGTGTGCCACTTAGAAGGGTCAAAATTTACTGCTTTTACTCGGGAGAACGGCTCCCAGCCTATAGGATGAGGCTGAGTATATCAAATCTTTCACCCCATAGCAAAAATGAAGTGTGCCTTTGAATGTTTCCTAACTTTCCAGAGCTTTGTCTGCTTTTAATAATTGTAGATCAGAACTGGTAGTTGAGGGATAGCCTCGGACCACATCTCATTTAGATAACACAGTGTTATCGCTGAATATCTTCCAGTAATAACCCAGACAGATCGGTATTAGACTAAGAATCCCCGATATTACGGTCTGGAGTCTGGGAGGTGGATATCTCTGAAGGACTTGGCAGCGATGTCAAAGTTATTGCTGGCTGCGATATAAGAATGACAGCAAAGGAAAAATAACAGGAGAACAAAAACAAACAGACCAGACTGTGGTAATAAGTGTGTTTTTTGGGGTTGGTGGTCGGCGTGGGAGAGGAAATTAAGTGACTGCCGATGGCATAAGAAGTAAAAGGAGGGTGTAGATCAAGACAATCCGGGAATGAAGAAGGAAAAGGTAGGGAATCGACGGATTCAGGAGTTCAGGCGACAAAGACTGAATGAAGGAAGAAATGAAAATAGGCGACGCGTCTGATGTAAAAAAGAGTAAAAAATTAATAGAATGGATTCTTTAAGGAAAACAACAGAGGGAAAAGAAGACGGTGTTTCAGAAATAAAAAGGGGATCTTTCAATATGAAAGAAATCAATGCTGGGCAAGGACGGCCATGCTTTACTTGTACATCTGACGTCTATAATTGGGAAAAGTGAGTAACTAAAGCGGAAAGTCGTCCTTTTTTTAGATCATGTTTTTGTATTGACTTCTTTCACAAGTAAGGAGTGAAACAGACCAAGGTTGGTGTAGGTGCCAGACTGGTGGCTCGCCGCTCATAAAATTTGTTTCACACTAGCACCAGTGGGTACTGTCCACACCGAGACCCAGCGGGATGCCTACTGTACTAGTCTGAAGCAAAATTTATGGGCGGCTAGTCACCGGTCTGGAGCCCACTCCAGCCGTAATCTGTTTCATAGGATATAAAGATCAGTTTTCCTGTGTGAAAGTGGCCAACTCACCTCCAACAAGGAAGCAGAGAAACTATGATGTAGGATTATCAAGGAGATCAGAAATGATTTTTTTTGCCTTCGGTTTCATTTCTGTTGGTAATATTTTAGAATGTATGTAGTTAACTACCAAAGCATTTCGTAGTTTCCAGTGTATGCTGGTAAAGCCATTTTTGGGTTTGTAGCAAATGATCTTGCCGGCAATTGTGGAAGGAAAAACAACATCGACAACAAAAATTAGAAAAACAAAAACCAAGAAGGTGTTAAAACCTAAAATATTTTTTTTTCCAAATAACCAGACAACAGCACGTAATTATCATGCTTGAGGGTGTATTTGTCTAATTAATATAATAAACATTTCCAAGGATAAACTCTGCTTCATGTTAACGCAGTTCAGTTTAGGTAATTCAGAGATATTAAAATGAGGGTGTATTTGTCTAATTAATATAATAAACATTTCCAAGGATAAACTCTGCTTCATGTTAACGCAGTTCAGTTTAGGTAATTCAGAGATATTAATAAGCCAACTCTAAACACCACAGAGGGCCCTGTTGACAGGAGAATCCGTCCTGAAGCTTATCTAGGCTGTTAGAGGTTACTGGGCCATCACTTACAGTGCGATATCGATGCCCGGCCGTCCTTCACATAAGATGGCGCTGTTAAAAGTAATATTTTTTGCCCCTAGAGAACGATGATGTTTCGTGGATCTCATTATATGATTGCAGTGCAGTACTGATCTACTGTCAGACTTCCGTCGACACACTGTGATCCATTAAAATGCTTCATTTGACGTACTGATCTATCAAAATGCTTCCTCGAAGAACTGATCTGCTGAAATGCTTCCTTCGACCAATTCAAAGAGAACGTGCACAAGTAGTATGTGGGTATTCGGAAATTGAGTTGGTGAATTCTCAGAACCAATTTAAAAAATTCAAAACAAAACTGTCAATCTGTTCTATTACGCAATAATCTGTTCTATATTATAATAGTAAGATCTGTGAGAAAAACAAAACTAAATTATGTGTCCATTAGCGGTAGATGCGTATCATTAAAGCCCTCACAAATAATCCATTCAGCATAAAGCAGGGAGCCCTGGGCAAACTTTCTTTCTTACCATTTGAACAAAAGAATATCCTGCACTAATGTCTTATGTCAACTTTTAGAGGATGCCCGGAAGCCATTGATTTGCTGATTTTAAGTGTATCTGAAAATGTTGGTATAATTAATATGGAGTGGAACATTATGGAACATAGGCTCCTTGGGCAACTTCTCTCTAATAAATTAAGGCCATCATCTTGCGATCACTTCAGCCAACTGTATACAGAAATAAATACAACTGGGCCCAAGAAAAGGGATAAGATTTCAGGCATTTTTTGTTTTGTTTGTTTAAATAAAACCCTGGGTGATCTTTTCTAGCGTCACCTTACACGTTATCTGTACTCAGCAGGGGTTGCACAGAGATATCAGAGGGCCGCAAGCCGAATATATAAACAGACACAAAAAATAATAATAGGAATACATAATTACTCTCCCCCCATCTCTTTCTCTCCTTGCTCCCCTCCCCCCTCTCTCTCTCCATCCTTTCTCTCTCTCTATCATTTTCTTTTTGTGTGCAAGTGTTTATTTCTCTCTTCACCTCCTTCCTTTCTCTCTCTCCCTCTTTCTCCGCCCGTCTCTCTGTATGTGTATGTGTGTATGAGGGGGATGGTGTGTGTGAGGGAAAATTAGGAGGAGAAAGGATTTTTTTCTAAGCTGGTTCTTTTTTGTGGATGAAGGGTGAGAGGAAGAGTCTCTGCCTGCCTACTCTCAGCATTCATCCAAACAATGCTATAAGCCATTTGCTCTCTGATCACTTCAGATTATCATAATATTATTATTCTATTCTCCGCTCCAGACTTTTTCACCACGTATATGGAAAGCCATTTCTCATTTTCCCACCACTGGCCTACCAGTTCTCCTCTCGTTCTCTCAATCCCCATGTCTAGGCAATTGGAGACCGGGTTTATTTTTGTTTTTGCATTCATATCATTATCTATATGAATATGAATTGTTTTCTCCATTTATTCGCTTATTTTTGTCGTATTTTTCTTTTCTGCCGCACTGAGATGGATGGAATGCTCTAATCTCATCTTGGATCTATATTATCTTGAAATAGGGTTTTGCGTCATCCCTCATCTTGCAGGAGGTCCGCCGGTGAGCGACAAGACGTCAAATGATGTGCAATGTTTTTGTTTTTCCCTTTAAACAGCCAGTGAGCGTCTTATATTTTCCTCAGTGCCTTTGTTTGTATTCGAGCAGTATCGGTGAAGTTCGGCCCATGTACTATACACGTTACACGTGGGAGAACAGTTCTGTACGAAGGGGAAAATGGGAGACAATAAAATTGTACACTGATGTATGATGACTTTTTTCAAGACGGTTCACTCAACAAGTCAACTGCTTTTTAGACATTATGAAATCATCATCCATTGAAATAAAAAAAAGATTAAATGAGTTGAATTAAGAGAACGATTGTCGCAGCTGTTTTGTTTGAAAGGGCTCCAAATGAAGGTTTTGTCTAAAAGAAAAACATTGCGTCGTAAAACCAATATGCAATAGTAACAAAAGCGAGCTCACACGCGCACGCACACACACGCACAGAGAGAAAGAGAGAGAGAGAGAGAGCGTAATCTTTTTCTTTCGACTCCACCTTTTTTCCCGTTTACCCAATCCGTGGGCCTATCATGACCTTGTGATGCATGCATATTATGAAGGATGTGCATGTAAATCACTCATTACAGAAAATCACATGATAGCATTATTCTGTTCACATTGTTTTATCGATAACTATTGAATATTACGCAGAAAGGTTTGTTCTTCTAGGAGAATGCCTACCAAAAATATATTATATATAATTTTTTTTTTATATATATATAAAACTGTTCCCACAACTGGAGATAAGCGCTTAAGCAGTATGGTTGTGCAAAATCTGGGCAATGGTCGTCAAGCCGATAAGGAGAAATTCCAGTTTAAGTCAGGTCACGAATTTTGGGACTCACGTTGTTTTTTGTTTTTTTAAATCCGTCTAGTCCAGTGTTTGCCATTTTCATAATGCATAATTAATCCGCAGCCCTATTTATTAATCTGTCCTGCCAGCAAATATCATACATTGTTTATTGATTTTGCTCCTCATGACAATAAAATGAGTCAAAATTTAACCCTTGTTGGACGTTTTCGACAAAACATTATTGAGGAGAATTGCAATTTGAGTAAATCGTAATTAATTAAAACTAGTTAACAGAGAGATAGACAGGCAGATACATATACACACACACACAGACAAACATACAAACAAACATGCATACAGACTGAAGGAGAGGCGGGGGGAGAGACAGACGGGCGGGCGGACAGAGAGAGAGATAGATAGATAGATAGATAGATAGATAGATAGATAGATAGATAGATAGATAGATAGATAGATAGATAGATAGATAGATAGATAGATAGATAGATAGATAGATAGATAGATAGATAGATAGAATCCTTGGTATCCCTGAATAAACAGGGCAATGTACTTTGAAGCTTCGGATATTACGTTCTGGACATGGGGCAGACCCACACTGACTGCCCAAATGTGACATGAAACCCAGCAAATAATTTGAGCCAGTTGAGAACCACATTCACAATTTCCCATCCTCACATGTGCCAGCACAGTTAGGGCAATCTCCTTGGGATGAAATAAAGGGTCGGGGTTGAGGAGAAACCATAGATTGAGCAAAATGTCTTGGGAAATTGATACTGGGTCTCGGTACCAGAGCCGGGGCAGGAGGCGCGGAAGAGGTGGGGGGGGGGGCGTGGAGGAGGGTATTTCGGGAGATGTAAAATTTTGTACTTCCCTTGGGTGTAAGTGGGAGGAAAGAGACATTCACACATGTGGATACGCTGTGCTGGAGAAGTGAGAGACTGTGAGAAGAGAGGATATAGAAAGATGGATTGAATCAGAACGGCAGTGATACACAGTTGCTCGGGGAGAAATGGGATCTGAAGCAAACAATAGACAGACAAACTGAGTGAGTGAGTGAGTAAGTGAGTGAATGAGTGAGGAAGTGAGTGAATGAGTGAGTGAGTGAGTGAGAGAGTGAGTGAGAGAGTGAGTGAGTGAGTGAGTGGATGGGTGAGAGAGTGAGTGAGTGAGTGAGTGAGTGAGTGAGTGAGTGAGTGAGTGAGTAAACCTAATTTAAAACACACAATCACACACACACACATATAAGAGAATGATGATTAGGAAGCAGAAAGCTAAAAGTGAAAAGAAAAAAAAAGTGTAACGCCTTATGAACCGAATCCCAGACCCGGTAGACCCAACATGATGGACAAGGGTAGACAGGAACCAGACTAATACACCCCAGGTCCACATTCTGGGCTGTCCCAAGTTTTTGTCCAACTACATCAGTTGGCTGCCATTTCAGACGGCAAAAGCTGATCACAGCGACAGCACCGATTCAGTTTTGTTGGAGCTGCTCTTGCCGTTGACGGTGGTGGTGATGCCGTTGGTGATATTGTCGTCCGTGATATTGATGTTGGAAATGTTTATAATAATGCTGGTTTTCTTTTGATGGTGTCATTGCCTATTTGACCCTTTAGAGTAATTTAAACTGTTCAAATCAACGAATACCACGTATACCTTTAGGAGTGGTGTTAGGGGCACTCGACCCAATTACAAAGCCAAAAGAGAAAATATTGGGTTCTAAAATATCACGCGC
The DNA here is from genome assembly GCA_963931925.1 of Onchidella celtica. NCBI lineage: Eukaryota > Metazoa > Mollusca > Gastropoda > Systellommatophora > Onchidiidae > Onchidella > Onchidella celtica. Next base: position 20,671,791 of record OZ007571.1, read on the forward strand.
CCCGAACAACAGCTTTTGTATAAAATTAATATTTATTCTCAGGGAAATTTAAAACAGGCTATCAGCAATTTTTCTCATAATTTTATCTTCTCTTATACCCCCCCCCCCCCCAAAACCACCAAAAAAAAACTGTTTGAAAAATACAATAAAAAATAATTATTTACCGTTTCATAAACTTTATTTCTGCAGAGTTAAAAGCAAAAAGGGAGAAACGTGATGAAAGAAGAAAGTTAACAGTTCTGCATTTTTCTGTATTATCGGAGATTTGCCGGTGTTGATTTCTGAAGGCTGTCGATGACAGTATCAAGGAGAACATGGAAATGCTTCAGGAAATATGCAAATATCTGACCGCTTCAGCGAATGAGTGGGGTAGATAGGAGTGTACTGGCTGCACTGAGCAGGTTCATTGACGTTCATCAAAGTGGTCGTTCGCGTTTGGGGGCGTTAGCATGGGGAACAGGACAGGTGGGATGGGGGAGTGTTGGGCTGTGGCAATACGAGGTTGTAATGTGCTCTATTCATTTTGTAATTTCTCATTTATCCCTTCTGTGTGAGTCAAACAGAAAATATCGATTAATTCCAGTCGGCATGTGTTTGCCAATAGCACCTGGTGGCAATTTCTGGTTGTATCGGCTGAACGCTGTCCTTCAGATTTACCACGGTGATGTTGCCACATTGGTTCTGTAGATTTTGGCTGGCCCATGGGATTTTATGTCTGGTTTGGTAGCACCAATTCGTTCTCACCATGACGTCCTACAACAGAGACAGCATTGCTGGGCAAGCCAGTTCCTTTCAAATGAAAACCAAGCCATTCTTCATTTGTTTCAATACATAGAGAGAGCGAGGAGAAAGAAAGAGAGCGACCAGACAGACAGACAGACAGACAGACAGACAAACAGAGACAGACAAACATAGATAGATAGATAGATAGATAGATAGATAGATAGATAGATAGATAGATAGATAGATAGATAGATAGATAGATAGATAGATAGATAGATAGATGGATGGATGGATGGATGGATGTTTGGTTGGTTGGTTGGTTGGGTGGGTGGATGGATGGATGGATGGATGGATGGATGGATAGATATATAGTTAGATAGATAGATAGATAGATATATAGTTAGATAGATAGATAGATAGATAGATAGATAGATAGATAGATAGATAGATAGATAGATAGATAGATAGATAGATAGATAGATGGCGTCAATCAACCAATCAATCAAACAGAGGGAGACAGAGACAGGCTTAACTAAATCAGTGCCCCATTCAATTCCCAGCCGCTGAATGTCACTGATCTCTCAGAGGCGGAGACCAGTACGATAAAACCGTTTCACCCCTTCATCCCCCCGTCCCCACCTCCTCGCTCTCACCACCCCCCCCCCCCCCCGTCCCAAACAGTCACAATAACAAAGTGGTCAAACGACGGTGACCTTGGTCTCCAGTTACCCCGTGGGAAGATTGGATTTGTGCGGTCTGTCAGATGGAAATCTATACTCATTAACTCATTAACTCATTAACTCATTCAATCACACATTCTCCCATTGTTGGGTTTTTTTCTTATTGGTTTTTCGTTCGCTTGCTCTCTCTCTCTCTCGCTCTCTCTCTCTCTCTCTCTCTCTCTCTCTCTCTCTCTCTTCTCTCTCTCTCTCTTTCTCTCTCTGTCTCTCTCTTTCTCTCTCTCTCTCTCTTTTTCTCTCTCTCTTTCTCTCTCTCTCTCTCTCTTTCTCTCTCTCTCTTTCTCTCTCTCTTTCTCTCTCTCTCTTTCTCTCTCTCTCTCTTTCTCTCTCTCTCTCTCTCGCTCTCTCTTTCTCTCTCTTTCTCTAATCAGCCCATTCATGCACCTTTCATCAACCTCCCATCACCGAGAATTGAAAAAAGAACAGAATCTGACAGAGAAAAAAAATCTACTGAGTGTGAATGAGACCCGCTTGGCACTACATCCCTTTAAAATAACAAGGTACTTTCTCCACTTTTTGGCTGAACCGATTTACACACTACTCGGTACTTCTACAGGCCTTCTCCATTGTGTGTCAAAGTATCAAGCGGATTTGGTATGTACTTTGTAAGCATTACTGAAAAGAGTAATATCGTATCTCTAAAAGCTACCAGCACATGAAACTTTAATCATCAATTTCTCAAAGGTTGGTGGAAGGGAGTTAGACCCTTGTCGTTCTAAGGGGACGACCAGTTGATTTTTGATTGACCGACGGGTTGGGTGGTGACGTCACGGTATTGAGTTTCCACAGGATTTCAAACTAGTTGGCTGGTGCACAAGGTCTCATTGAAGCTCGATGTCGCGACGTGGCCACCCAACTAATTAGACGATGGAAATCGGCTCAGGTGCGTGTAGGTAGCTTTGGTAGCTCAAATAAATTTAAACAAAATAGACAACCTGTCAGTGTCTAGCGCGGGCTAGGACAGCTGAAAAAAAAAAGTTGAAGAGAACAAAATGGCTAAAAAAACACAAAAACTGCATAGAGGGACATCCAGGTGGTATTGAGTATTTACCATTTACTCTCAACTTTGGCGATTTTACCCTTCCCCCTCCCTCTTTCCCCCTCCCCCAAATTCACATACACGCACTCGTATGAGCCTCCTGGCAGTAAAAATGGTGAATGTCCAGACACCACCTTGGTGTTCTGAGACTTCAAATGACATTTTGAATTGACCATTTAACTTTCACTTTTGGGCCACCATTGGATTTTTTACATAATCAACTGTTGAAAAAATTATGAGTAAAAAGCACATTTCATTATTAATATTATTATTATTATTATTATTATTATTATTATTATTATTATTATTATTCAGGACCATAACTGAAAAGCCTACGACGTGTGCTTCCGTGACACCCCCTCCCCTTGTACGTCTTTCATATTCTGCTGGGCAACCTCCCCTCCCTCTTCAACTGTACGTGATTTGTGGAAGACCCCTAGCGTTTTCCATAGCCAAGGTCGTCTGGTGCTCGGGGCGGGGCATTCGAGAAATTATTTGTACATGTATTTTCTGTAGGTCTTTTTTTCCTTTCCTGGACGGAAATCTCACCAAATCCGTGATGTTGCAAAAGACGCCCGTGAACAAAGAAAAACCTTGTCCTCGTGATTTTGACAATAATTGTTGTTTTGCCAAGTCACGATGGAAATGGCTCATTCCATAATAAGTGGTTACTGAACAGAACAAATTTACTGAGCCCTGAAATTTCTCATCAACTTGAATAATAATGTATTCATTCGGAATTTTTTTTGTTTTATTTGCGTTTTACAAAAAAAATGAATATTATTATATCTTGTCATTTTTTACATTAGGAATTCAATTACTCAAAAGAAAAATTGTGAAGCTGTTCGATGTCTCGAGTAATTGCAATTTTTTATTTTGCCTTTGCAAAGGAATTACCCGAGATCACTGGGTTTTTTTTCCTTTACACCAGGAAATCACGTGGGCGGAGGAGCCGTGGAAAGTTAACCAGACACCCACATTCATCAGTTAACAGAGTGACGACGATTGTGACAAGAGGCTTAGTTGGAAATGGCAGTATGCAGCAGCGCAGGTAGTCTTCGCTAGGTTCAGCCCATGCAAACCCACGACAGGAGAAATGCAAGGGTAGTAGCCTATTTATTGGTAAGGTGAGGAATTTCATCAATAATCCGGGAGGATTGCCATATTAGGTTATCTTGAGCTGGGGTTTAGATTAGCTGACGGAATTAAGGGCTAGGAACAGCTTTGATAATAGGTTTTTGGGGATTGGGAAAAAGGGTTAGATCTAGTGATATTTCTTTCTTCAAATCTTATCATATTTAATAACTTTTCTCACTCCTGCCCCATTAAACGGCTTGAGTGTGTTTTCTGGAGATAACCGGATTCTATAATCCTTCCAATGACCCATGTCCTCAGTGTATTGTGACGTGACCTGTCCGATTCTAATGTCATGCTATTTCGATCGGAAGGAGTACCGTATGAGTTACACAGCTTTAGTCAGGCACACTATTTCCACGTTTTGGGTATTAATCGCCAAGCATTTACTTTAAAAATGTGAATCTAGTGGATCAACTCGCCCCGGGGGGGGGGGGGGGGCTGAGCGACGGCCCTCTGTTCATTCACTCCTAAAATCAGATCCTTGTCGTGCCCATGTAGTGTGACTTGACGGGAGGTACTTCCAATCCCTCCGTAATTTTAGGCCATTACGTATGCCTTCTCCTTCACTTTGCAAGGAGTACCATAGAGGTAGAAAGCTTGGAAAAGGTTCCATACTTCCCGACCACCCAGTCGAGAAACCCATAAGAAATCTTCAACCCTGAACCTAACCCTTTTTCTGGGTGAAAAGGTGGGGGGAGGGTGAGTTGGGGATAAGTTTGGGTACAGGGTTAGGGTAAGGGGCCGGACATTGGGGAAAAAATGTCCAATAGGAAGCCTGGTCAAGTGGAAAAGTGAGTTTGAGTTAACATTGTGGTTTAATGGCTGTGGTGTTTGTTGTTCGTTGGACACTTTCACCTAGGCACCAAGTCTTTAATACTGCAATGACTGTTCCTTTTATATTTACATTATCATTAACGCAGTCACTTCCACATAATCATACCCCTAAACATGACCCTAACCATAACCCTTGCATTTTTTCAACATGTCTTACTTCCTTGTTTTGTTTTTTTTTTTGGTCTTAGGATACACAAATTTCGGGAAAGTCATGTTCTCTGCATGGCTTTTGTTCCCGAATACCTCTTTGCACATGCTTTGTACCTATAATTTTGTCTCCGGAGTTTAATCAGTGGCTACTTCTAACGTTTCACCAGGCGTTCTATTGTTTTGCCTTTTTTTCTAGCACCTTTAACATTTACCTTTTCCTCTGGCTAACTCTTGTCATTGAGATTTATGAATTTGATTTGGATGAGATTTCCGTCTCAGCCGTATCAACCCATAGATCAGTTAAATTCTTCAGCCATCTCACTTCCGTCCAGATAAGTGTAGTATCTTGGAATGGTTTCCTGCACTGGTATAGGAAATGAAATGGCTGAAACAAAGCACAGCCCTTGAATGGACCCACCAATAACTGTAACACAGCCTTGCATTAACATGAACATTAATCCAATCACCAAGGCCTAATCCTAAGCTTATCCCTAAGCCTGACCCTAATCCTCACCTTAACCTTATCTGAGCTTGGCTATTTTCCCACTTGACCATTATTCCGCTGGACTTTATTTTGTCCATGCATTCATTTTGATTTGGCTTTTTATCCTATTACCAATGGGCTAGAGTGAGGGATGGACAGGTTTCGGATATTTTGACTGGTTGGTCGGGAAAATGTGGAGCTATTTTCCATAGCTTTAGTTGGGCATCGGTTTCATGTCCTGAGTGTTAGTCGCCGCTGTAATTTCAGGCCGTCTCTCTCAAATTTGGCTTGTCCCTCTCAAATTTCAAGTTGTCCGTCTCAAATTTAAAATTGACACGTGCAAATCCCGGGCCGATTGACTTCGTAATTTCAGACTCTCTCAAATGTCAGGTTGTCTTCCTCATGGAATGTCAAGCTTTCCCAACTTTTAGGCTGTCTCACGAATAGAATTTCAAATTTTCTCAAATTTGAAGTAGTCTTACTCATGGAATTTCAAACTATCCCATATTTCTAGTCTCTCATAAAATTTCGGGTCTTACTCACTCGGACCCAGTCTTGTGTCACACCTGACAGTCTCAATCCTGTGCAAAATTTGGCGCTGCCTCATAGAATTTCAAGCTATCAAATTCATGAGTTTTGGCTCCTTTATTCTAAATTTAAGGCCCTAACCCACCCTCTAATATCAATTTAACCGATGTACGGCTGTTTCGGTCACATTGATATTTTTTTTGCAGTTTCCCTCAATGTTTAGTCTCAGGCAAGAAAATGTCATTCAAGTATAAGGCAAGAAAGGAAGCGAGAAATGCAGCCATTGCAACAAAACCCATGACAACATTGCCAATGTCGTACGTTAACGTTGCAAATTTTTTTTTTTATTCAACTAAGATATTACATGAGGTATTGCCATACCTAGCAGGGTGGTCGTGCAGCAGCAGAACCACCACGACAACCAAAATCTTCAATGCTCAGCAAAGCACAACAGGAGAGCACACTCAACAGAGAGTGAACGTCATAGGTGCCAAAGATGGTTCCTTAGCAGCAGGAACTTCGGGTTTGCAGCCCTGGCAGATCTGAACAGGAATGTATCCATGGATGCCGTCTTCTCTCCCCCCCCCCCTCCTTGGCTTATTTAAGATCAGGTTTATAACTGTTTAAAACGTTTTTAAAAACTTTCAAAATGGCAGGGTTAACATTGAATTGCCATTATTTTGAGACTTTTAAAATTAGGGACATTCCACGGCAACTGCCGGGACGTTCTGACAATACTTTTTAAGAAAGAAAAGGCCACTAAATAACTATTTATTTCAAAATGGATTGATCAATCCTCCAGAAAAATTGTACAGAGATGATAAAAGTCCACGAGGCCATTCAGTTGCCTCCACTTTGGTTGGTAACTGATGGGACAGAAAAATACCATTTTTTTTACATAGCAAAATGAAACTGCAAACCAACATGATTAGTGAAACGTCTTTCTACATTCGGAAAAGGCATTTAAGCATACAGAAAAAAGCATAAATAATCAAGTTTTACTTTTAAGCATACCAGGGCAATTGGTTTAACTGATGGGACATGATCGTGGGAGCTGATGGGAGGTTGTAAACATGTGCTCTTTTCCAAGATGGTCGCCAGGTCGCATGATCGGGCAAGGAAGATAATACTAACCAAAAATGTTAAATGACTACCCTTTACAACACGACCATTATTTTTTTCCCAGGCATGGTTTGAAAAATGGCCCTGGGGTAACATATTACGTGGAATGTACCATAAGTCTTTCCACTTTCCTTTTAAAATGATGTAAGCAAGTTTATACCTGAAAGTCATCTGATAATGGTTTGCAGGTACTGGTAAATTCAGTATCCAAAAAGTGAAAAACGATTCTGTGACAACGCTTGTGTGTTACTTCAGTAATTTTTACATTGAAGTAGATTTGGTTAAATACAGCACTTAGTATTGAGATTGATTTAAAAGTAGGTGTGGGGAAAGTATCATTTCGACGTTATCACTTATGTTTGTATTTGTATTGTGCAGGATATTCTAGACAGATCCACTACAAAAGTCGGCGACATACCGATGAAAGCCATTCAAAGACCGACAACCAGAGGTGTGTGAGAGACTCGGCTGCCCTACATTGTGCCAGATGACAGATTTGTCTCGTGTCAACACTATGGCTTGATTACCACCAGTGGGACACGACCTTCGGTTAACGGATCTAGACACAATGGTTTGTGAAATTATAAAACTAAAACAAAAAGAAAAGATCGGGTAGCCTTACAAGAAAACCTGTCCTACATGCAGCACTTCACTTCAGAGAGCCTCGGTAGTGCTGGGTATAGCACTCCAGTGTGTAGTGTCCTCGATCTTATATTCGATGATCAGGTCGTCTTTTCTTGCATTGGAAATTCAAAGATTCACAAGAAAAGATTGTGAAACAGTACTGTGTTTGGGGATTTTTTTTTTGGGGGTACTTTTAAAAGGATTAACCAGAGATCATAGGTTTTTTTTTTTTCTTTGCACCACCCTGACTGGGACCTCGCATAAGCGGACGAGGCGTGGATAGTTAACTCGGTCACTCAGATTCATCACACTAAACCGAGCGATCAGTGTGACCAGTATGGGACGCTTCAAGACTAGTGTCCAGGTAGTCTTCGCTTGGTTCAGCCCAATCAAATTCACAGCGGAAAATAGCATGAGTTTTGCGCCCATTGCTGAAGATGGGCAATTTCATCAAAAACAACAGGATTTCCGTATTAGGTTATCTTGCGTTGGGGTAGGATTACCGACAGTATTAAGGGTTAAGGACAGCTTTATTTGTAGGTTTGAGATTGGGAAAAGATTAGTGACATTTCTTTCTGGTCTAATCACTGTTATCTTTACTCATTCCTGCCCCATTAACCGGCTTTAGTGTTTTCTGGGGAGGACGAGATGCAATAATCCTTCCAGCAAGCCATTTCCTCCACGTCTCTTCCATGACGTGAACTGTTAACCATTATAATGCCCTGCTATTTAGACCACAACATATGTCCTTCAATTTGGGCGGATTGTTATTGTGGGTTCAAGGGCGGAAAATGTCGGCGAAAAATGTCAGTTAGGAAATCTGGTCAAGTGGAAGAAAGACATTTTATGCTATGCTTATTTTAACATTGTAATGTGATTGTGGGTGGGTGGGTGTTATTCGCTGAATTCTTTCACCTTAGCACTATTACAGTAACAGTTCCTTGTATAATTTACATTATCATTAACGCAGTCATCCCCCCACCCCTTTCTAATCATACCTAGCCCTGGAATGTCGACTTCCCTCCCCGCCCCCTCTAGTTTTGAAATATTATTTTTTTGTCTTAGGATGCACAAATTTATGGGGGAAAGTCATTTTCTCCGCATGACTTTTTTCCCGGAGACCTCTTGCACTTTAGTGCTTATAATTTTGTCCACGACATTTACCTAGTGCCGTCTAACGTTTCTTGCACATTTACGTATCCTCAGCACTGCTAGTAACATTTACTTTTCTCCTCTGGTCGTTCCTTTTCTCAGTGAGATTGATGAATTTGATTATGGGTGAGATGCTAATCTCTGCCGTATCAAATCATAGGTGAGTTAAATTCTTCAGCCATCTCATTTCCTTCTATACCAGAGTAGTAAATTGGAATCAACCAATGCTCTACATGTGGTTTCCTGCATGGTATAGGAAATCAAATGGCTGAAATAAACACAGGCCTTGGATTTGATCCAGCTATAACATTTCCTTGTATATTTACATTATTAACGCAGTTCCCGACTAATCCTAACCCTACCTCTACCCCTAACCTTGGCCCTAACACTAGCCCTAATCCTAACCTTTGTTTTTATTTTTGTTCTTGACCATTATTCCGCTTGACATTTTTTGTCAGGAGCCACACATTTCTGCTCGACTTATTATCCGACTACTCGGGGACCAGAATTGGGGGCAGATTTGGGATATTTTTGACTAGTTGGTCGGGGCTTATGGAACTATTTCCTACTGCTGTAGTCGGGCGCCTATTTCATGTTCTAAATGTTAATCACCGAGTTTATTTCAGGCAGTCTCACTCTTCCGCAAAATTTCACGTTGGCTCATAAAATGTCAAGCTATCAAAGCCATTGTCATTGTAGCTTCTCTATGCTAAATCAGGTTTTCGCTCACATTATATCACTTATTTCACCCACACACGGTTGTTACCGTCACGTCGTAATTTTTTGCAGTTTCCGGTTATTTTTCCATCTCGGGCAAGAAAAGGGCATTCAGATATATAACGAGATCGGAAGCACTTTTGCGCAACCGAGAAGAGCAAAACCCATGACAACATTGCCAATGACGTACTTTAAATGTTGCGAAAAAATTTCAAGTGAGAAATCAGGTGTTGTGCCTCACAAGAACATAGCCGTGCAGCAACAGAACGGCCACGACAGCCAAATCTTGAATGCTGAAAAAAGCCCAACGATAGAGCAGACCCAACAGACTTGAACGTCTTAGGTGCCAAGGGTTGTACTTTAGCAACAAGAACCTCACAGGTTTGCAACCCTGGTAGATCTGCAAGACTGGGATGTGTCCATGGCTATACCATTGCCCTCCTACCCCATTTCTCTTCCCACGCCCAAAATACATTATAAAAGTTTGGGCTTGAGAAGCCCTTACGTTTGAAAACGTATTAAGAACTTTCATTTTCATTTTAGGTTCACATACACTGAACTGCCAGAGTTCTGAGCCTGTAAAATCAGTCCTTCCACGTTATCTTTGGAATGATGTAAACAATGATGTCATCTGGTAACTGTTTGCACGTACTGGAAAATTCAGTGCTTGAATGAAAACAAAACAAAACAAAAAAAAAGATTAAATGGGAGTGGTTTTGCATGTTACTTCAGCAATTTTACGCCGAAGTAAATTTCGTTAAAGATTTTTGTATTCATCATACATCACCACCCATCTCTTTGCTCAAGGCACGTGGTGTACTGTGATTGTTTTGAAAGTAGGGCTGGGAAAATACAATTTTCGAAATAATCACGTATGTTTATACATGTATTTGTTTTGTTCTATATCCATTACAAAAGCTAGGGACACATCGATGAAAGGCATTTTCAAGACGGACAACTAGATAGATGTGTGTATGAGACTTAGACGCCCTACTTCGTGCAAGATGACAGGTTTGTCTCCCATGTCAACACTATGGCTTGATTACCCCAGTGGGGCGAGACTGACACAATGGTTAGTGAAATTATAAATTATAATTTTAAAAAATTAGATGGCCTTAGTACAAGAAAAGCATTCCTTCATACAGCACTTCACTTCAGTGACCCTCGATAATGTTGGGAAAAAGCGTACAATGTCCTTGACCTAATGAGCATGTCTCATTTGACATTAGGAATTCAAAGCTACGCAAAAGATCGTGAAACCGTTCGGCGTCTCGAAGTCTTATATTGGGTTAATATTGTTTTACGTTGCTGCATGTATTAAGAAATATGACCAGAGATCACGGTGTTTTTTTTTTCTTAATACCAGATACTCGCGTAGGCAGACGATGCGTGGAAAGTTAACTCGGTCGTTCACATTCATCACACTCAAACCGAACAAGGGTAACCAGTACTGGACGCTTCAAAGTGACAGTGTGCAGGTGTCTCGGCTAGGTTGAGCCCATGCAAACCCAGGAGCGGAAAATTGCAAGAGGTTGTACCCATTGCTGAAGGTGAGCAGTTTCATCCGTAAACCGGGACGGTTCCCATAACCCGAGGCGGTTCCCATTACGTTATCTTGAGATGAGGGTAGGATTACCGACAGTATTAAGGATCAAGAACTGCTTTGATAATAGGTCTGGGATTGGGGAAAAAGGGTTAGTGATATTCTCTTTTCAAGTCTAATCATGTTCAATATATTTTTTCTCACTCCTGTCCCAATAGACTTTGTACCTATTAGGTGCGACAAGCGTTTTCGCAAAGATGTAAACATCAAAATGAGTCCAATGTTTAATTAAAACCGTACCGGCACCATTGTTTCGTGTTATTCCATAATTTGCTTTACTAAGACCAGGAAAAACTTTGGTTTTGTCCAAGTTCAGTCCTATGTCAATAAAATGGGTTTGGAGAAGCTGTCGTGTCGATGTGCTTTTTCCACTTACAAATTCAAAGTTCATGGGTTACTGGTATTGTTTGTTACGGTAAAGTCTTTGTCTCTATTTTTTCACTCCTTTCCAGCCAGGCCCCTGCTAGTACCATATCTGTAATATGGTTGGATTTCTCGTTGTGGAAGTTTATGCTTTAGTGCGTATTTTATCAGCGACTTTGGGTGTTCAGTTTTGCACTTGTGCTACTTCTTAGCCTTAAACTTAAAATAATGTATCATTAACCCTATCCTGCAAATTAAACATATCATCAAACCTGTCCCTAACCCTTAGTTTTTTAGTGCACATCCCTCAGCTCAAGGTAACCTGATATGGAAATCCTCCCCTTCTGAAAATGTATTTAAAACTGTCAAACGTTTTACATTAACATAGAATTGCTGCAGTTCTGATGCTGTAAAATTAGTCATTCCAGGTACGTTTTGAAATGATGTAACAGTACGTTTGTACCTATCATTAAAAATTTTCTGGTAATGGTTTGCAGGTTCTGGAAAATTCAGTGTCCAAATAAAATGAATTAACCATAGATCACCACTCGTCTTTTGCTCAGCTTAAGACATTCAGTATTAAGCTTGTTTTGAAAGTAGGCCTGGGAAGAAAGTATCATTTCGAAATATTTATGTTCGTAATTTGTGTCGTGCTGGATATTCTAGATTCACTACAAAAACGGACACTTCGATGAAGACCATTTTCAAGACGGACAACCAGATGTGTATACGAGTTTCGGTCGCCCTACATTGTGCAAGAATACAGGTTTCTCTCTTGTCAACACCTTGGCTTGATTACCACCAGTGAGACACGACCTTAGGTTAAGGGATCTTGGCACCATGTTTTGTGAAATTATATTCGATAGCCTTAGTTCAAGAAAATCGTTCCCACGCCCAGCTCTTTGATTTACTGTCAGTGTTGCCTTAAATGCCCTCCATCTTACAATTTTCACGTGCAAGTGCCAACTTCAGACAACCATTAAAACTCAACATCAAAGCCCTGTTCTCTCTAGTTTGCAGCCTGAATTCGGATCAGTACGTTTGTCTGAACGTGATGCCAGCCACCAGTCAGAGAGATACGACACATTTTAATTTCGTTTCCATTTCATTTTATTCGTAAACGTCTGAATGACTAAAAGTCGACCCAAAGTAAAATAACGCAGACACCGTCAAAAGCTCAAAGTGGCTTTTGCCGCCCTGGGGCGCCGTTAAACTCAAACTAAGTCTGTGGTTTAACTACTGCTTGATGTTCAATCGGCAGAACATTTGAACGTGAATTTTCTTCACATTGTATAATTTGCGGCGTCAGTTACGAGACCTGTCAAGATAATAGAATATTTTAAGATTTACATTTTATTTTTCAGTTTATACATGGCCAACTGGTCTGCCCAGTTGATTGATTCGTGTTGGCTGGCTGAATGAATGAAGGTATTTCTATGTTGGTCGAGTTTACGAAGGTATGTCTTATGTTGGAGACTGCACAGAACGACTGTCTTCAACAGTGAGATATTTCAACAACGAACTTGGCGAGTTTTCTTTCTGTTGAGTTGGAGTTTGTTTGTTTTTTTTACTCTAGGTGACCTCATATAAAGTGTTGTCTTCACATTTTCACTTTCAACATGACCTTTTGAAAGTCTAAGGGGTCTGTTATAAATGTAGTATTAAATCATGCACTCAATGTTAATTGTAAAGAAACTGAAGCATCTCATGATTTTGGATGTAAGACCACATTATGACTAGAATTTTGGAATATTGTCCTACCATTTGAATGTAACAATCCTTTACTTATCACCTTCTCTAAACTGTGACCGTTCCATTTTCAAGGACATGTCATACCAACCATTGATCTCCACGTTACCAGCCTTGTTTCACATGCTTGATGAAATTCGCATCTAGTGTACAACTGGCTTATTTCTCATTAACATTGAACGTTTTGCTGTTGACCTGAAGGACATCTGATCTTTGCATTTAGAAATCATTAATTTTTGTGTGTGAAGTTCTTGCCGTCCTGGCGTGAGTGAATTGCATGGTACTAGCGAGTTGGCATTTTATTTTCACATTTGTCGGGGCCGATGGACATTTTATATCTACCAGGGGTGTACTATAAATATTTTTAGCCTGCATAAAAGTTTTAGGTTACTGAAAGTAGAGCAGTTTGTCTGGGTACTTAGTAATGCAATTAGTTTGCTGACTACTTCCAGCACTTTTTTCTTGCAATTGATGCATTGTAGGACGGTGCTTTTTTGCATCTACCTTCTGTTGTGGAATCCATATTTCCTAATAATACTTACCGTAACGATCGCTTTGACATTGTTTATTCACTTCTTATTGATAGTTTTTTTTAGATAATTAGGTGCATGGTGTTCTTTGTCGCTATATTTTCATGGCACCAATCTTTTGTGATTTCACCGATTGGTCTGTATCTTGTTTTTCCTGAGGCCCAAAGCGCACGTGTTCAAATTCTGTTTTGCCTCGGTTTTGGTGTGGTCTATGGAGTTAGGCTAAGCCCACACATATGTGACTTTGTTGCGTTGCAGTCGCCTCTTTTTAAACCTTGCCGAAGGAATGGAGATGCACACACATGCGAAACGCATGCACAGAGTCGATGGGAGCTAGAAAACAAAGATACTTCTACAGGGAATTAGGTCGCAAGTGCGTGCCAAGCCTTACACAGAATCTGGCGTACTAGTGACTGCAACAAGTCTGTTTTGGAAGTTGATTCTAAAATCTTAAGTCCCATCATCGGTTGTTTTGAGATAAATGCCCAAGTCAAAATGAGGGGTTTTGAGAAAATGGGGAAAATGCAAAAATTTTACATTCACATGCCAAGCAATTCTAAGAATAGATAGTTACATTACATTATCTATTGAAGACGCCGAATGATTTTTCTTGAAAGCCAAATTTGTTCTAGAAAAGGAACATGGGCATGATTTCGGCACCCGTCTCAAACAACCAGATTTCCCTCAAATAATGGGGATTTATTTCTCTGTATTTTGTACTGACAAATTCTGTGTTGCTACACAAAATTTATTTTAAAATGTTTGGCCTTTTGTTTTCTGTTTTATTTCATTGCTACAATTTCTTTGTGAATAGTGGGTTGTTGTTTTTTTTCTGATCCCAATATCTTTAAGCCTATACGTGTGCACCGTCGGCTTTTTTTTTTTCGACTATCATTGACGCTTAGTGTTGATGCATTCATGTTTACTTTTAGATCTGTTCGTGGGCTGTTTTGCACTGTAAATTTCTGTATACCTTTTTTTGTCTGTGCTATCCAGGCCGCTACTGGTACTATTTCTGTAATGCGGTTGGTTTTCTGGCTGTTCGAAGTTTCTTGTGCGTGTTTTAGTGCTTGAAATGTGGTGAGCAACGTTTACCCCAGCTGTTCTTTTGTTTTACACGTGCGCTTACTCTTAGCATTGTTAGTAGCATTTACATTTTCTTCTTGCCGTTCCTTGGCTTCTGCCACTGAAATTTTATGTATTTAAATTTGACCTTATTTCAACCTGTGCCGTATGAAATTTCAAATCAGTTAAGTTCAGCGATCTCACTTTTTTCTGTACCAGTGTAGTAACTGGCAATGGTCCAACTCCCTGCCTCTGGTTTCGTGCGCTGGTGGTATACGAAAAAATGAAATGACTGAAACAAACCAACACAGCCCAGGAATTGGCCTCATCTAGTTTAAATTCAGCCAATTCCACCATCAGTTTAGTCAATCTCTATGGCAAAAGGTTTGGGGTCTAAAAAAAAAGAAAGATAGGCTTGACTGCGATCTTTAACAAGCCTATTAAGTAAATTTAGTTAGGCATAGTGGTAGGGTTAATGTTATGAAAATTCAGTTATTCGTGGTGGAATGCGGGTTTTCAAGCATTAGGGAAGACATAGGCGCATCTTTAACTTTCTTTTGTCCATGCTTAACATGTTGGCGAGAAGAGATTGTCATCAGCTTCTTTCAGCTAGGACATTCGGAGTATTTGGGGGTATTTTACGGGAGGGGCCATTCTGAGTATTAGCGGGAGGGAGGGGGGGGGGGGTATTCTGAGTATTTGGGGGGGGGGGGGTGGTGAATCAGAATATCTGTATTGTCATCAGTAGCTCATATTTTAACTGCTTGTGCAGAGTTTGTCACCACACTTGCCTGAATGAGAATATCTGTATTGTCATCAGTAGCTCATATTTTAACTGCTTGTGCAGAGTTTGTCACCACACTTGCCTGAATGAGAATATCTGTATTGTCATCAGTAGCTCATACTTTAACTGCTTGTGCAGAGTTTGTCACCACACTTGCCTGAATGAGAATATCTGTATTGTCATCAGTAGCTGTCACCACACTTGCCTGAATCAGAACTATCTGTATTGTCATCAGTAGCTCATACTTTAACTGCTTGTGCAGAGTTTGTCACCACACTTGCCTGAATGAGAATATCTGTATTGTCATCAGTAGCTCATACTTTAACTGCTTGTGCAGACTTTGTCACCACACTTGCCTGAATGAGAATATCTGTATTGTCATCAGTAGCTCATACTTTAACTGCTTGTGCAGACTTTGTCACCACACTTGCCTGAATGAGAATATCTGTATTGTCATCAGTAGCTCATATTTTAACTGCTTGTGCAGAGTTTGTCACCACACTTGCCTGAATGAGAATATCTGTATTGTCATCAGTAGCTCATACTTTAACTGCTTGTGCAGAGTTTGTCACCACACTTGCCTGAATCAGAATATCTGTATTGTCATCAGTAGCTGTCACCACACTTGCCTGAATCAGAATATATGTATTGTCATCAGTAGCTGTCACCACACTTGCCTGAATCAGAATATCTTTATTGTCATCAGTAGCTGTCACCACACTTGCCTGAATCAGAACTATCTGTATTGTCATCAGTAGCTGTCACCACACTTGCCTGAATCAGAACTATCTGTATTGTCATCAGTAGCTGTCACCACACTTGCCTGAATGAGAATATCTGTATTGTCATCAGTAGCTCATATTTTAACTGCTTGTGCAGAGTTTGTCACCACACTTGCCAGTGTCATTGTTGGTGTTGGTCTGTAGAGCAGCTTTGCCCTCCGTAGATCTCACCTGATGGTGCCGTTCTCATCGAGAACTGGAGGTTTTTGTCAAGATCTGGGTGTTGTCAGTTACCCTGTCTTATCGTTCCAAGGACAGTGGGGTAACTGTACATGGCATTTATCTCATCTGAGAAGTCTCTTAACTCCGTGTGCACATGTTTGTCATTTTAATGGTTTAATTTATACAAGTTTGTACATTTTCACAAGTGAATCTTCTCCGTTTGTAAACTTTTGTTTATTAACATACCAAACCAACGTGACAAACGCATGTCCGTAGATGTCTCGCTCGCCATAAGATCCGAAAATTAAATGTACCATTTTTTTTACTGTTATGTGTCGTGCGGCCCGTAACTGAAGAGCAAACTGAACAGGAAGGTTTAAGCAAGACGAGACTTACAATCATGGCTTTCTTGTGGTTATGTGGGAACTTTCCAAAAACACGAGAAGTAGCAGTGCACGGAAGTCTTGACTCAGTACTGTTGGGCATCACTCGGCCGTCTGAATTGGGATGTGTGCAAATGAGTTCAGCACGCTGCATATCCAAGAGACGTCAAAATGCATGAGATCTTCCAATTTCGCATTGTTGGGCTGCGCTCGGCTTTCGAAGTTTACGGGTAGACTCGGCATGGCAGAGTGGCGCATTGTGACGTCAAATGTCACCAGAGCTACATCATTCGTGCTGACAAGACTGTCCAGACTTTGTACTGCTGGGTTAGCATTCGGCAGTCGAAGCTGCTTGATCTTTTTGTGCCAGACGAATGGAAATGTCTTCTTGGTTGGCGTGCATAGTATAAGCAAAAGGTTTTCAGTAATACACAGATGTCCTTTCTCTGTATTGCTGAGTTGGGCTCGGCACTCGGAGTCTGGGGAAACATTTGTAAAGTCATTGAAAACGGAAACGTTTTGTGTCAACAAGGATTGCCTTTGAGCTCGGAGACTAAACACATTCAGAATAGATGTGTTCTCAGTAATTTTTCCACAAAAATGACACTTCAAGCCTGTCTCAAATGCTGCCGGAAAAAAATTCTATAGGGAAAACTCCAAGCGGGAACAAAATTAATCCTGGAAAATAGACCAAAAAAAACCCAGAACCGCAATACCGCATCAAGCCTCAGAGCTGTATTTCACGTGTTATGAGCCCAGCAATGGATAATGTTTCTCAGGTGAGATAGGTATAGAGTTACAAAACGGGTATCAGGAGAGGTGAGACTGGGCCTTATTCAACGCTCATATCTTGGCATAAACTTCAGTTTTCCTTGGGGGTGACGTCATCCGGTCGGGTTTACGGAGAGCAAAGAACTTCTTCGCAGGTCGCACCAACAGTGAGCTGGGGGTGTCTGGAAACTCGTGTACAGTCCAGTAAAATATAGGGTATCTACTATTAGACAGTTGCTTTATTATGGGATCTCTCTTTGACAAGAAAGGGGTAGATCTAGACGGTGGAGGAGTGTGGGGTGTCAAATACAGCGTTTTCTGGGGATAACCTCATCTCGTCATGGCAATGAGACTTATGCTGGGGCGCCACACGATCTAAATCAGGGGTTCCCAACGAGGGGGAAGGTAGGCAGATTTTGCTGTCTTGATTTGTATTTTTTTTTTCTTATAATGGTTATAATTCATATCTGAAGTTGAGAAAATTTTATATAGATCCGTCTTTATTCCGTGCAAAAAGTTTTTTTTTTTTTTTGCCTACCCTTTTGGTCTCAACGATTTGAATTTATACTTCTTAATTACCGCTTGCGAATGCAGCAGTCTAGTTCATGGGATAACTCTGGGATACCAGAAATACAGCACAGTTTATCCAAATGCAAAAATTAATTCCATTTCTCCCATTTGATTATATTCTCTATACAACTGCCTACATAACCCCAAACCCCTAGCCTGCATTTTCTAGTGTTTCGGTATATTTTGGTAGTCTGTACAAAACAGGGTAGGGTAAGGTCTACTGTCGAAGAATTGCTAGGGATAAGTGTAAGTGGGGCGAAAAGGTTTAGGAACCGCCGATATAAAATTGAATATATTATGTAATTTTTTAAAACCTGTTTAATGTTGTATACTGTTATAATTTGTATGTAATCATGCTGGATTTTCTTTCAACTCATCCGGTGTAAGGCCGAGCTTCGCTATGTCACTAGGCATTTGTTTGTGTTCTAAGTGGTAGCCATTACTTTGTGTTCTGTACCTAAGTGGTCGCCATTTCTGTGTTCTGTACCAAAGTGGTAGCCATTTCTTTGTATCGTGTACCCAAGTAGTCTGGAATGTATAAAGGATCATTTCGATTCCGATTAGGAAGTTTTTGTAGATGAATTATTTTTTTCACTTCCATGTCTACTTTATGCAGGCTAAACAATCTGAAAAATATACAACTGAATTTGAAAACCGAATTTTTGGGGCGATAGTGACAGTTGTATAAATTGTATGTTTCACAAATTTTTGTTAAAACCATATTTGGCGAACGGAAGTTGAAAACCAAAGTATAAGTAATACACAGTATGTCAGTCATTGCAGTCCTTTTCTCTTATCAAACGAGGAGTTTCGTGTGCAAGTTGAAAAAAAAGAACTTGCGGTGTATTTCGTTCAGCCCTAACCAAAAATGAACAGGCAACGACCAGACCCATCGTCGCGTGAGAAAACTGGGTTTGCTAATTGTCGCTCATTTCTATTAACTCCCACAAGTCGTCCCCTTGGAATGACGAGGTTCTAACTCCTTTCAGTCAACTTTTGAGAAATCGAGGTTTGGAGTTTATGATCATAGCTTTTAGAGCAAAAATTTCTTTTTAGTAGTACAAATTTCACACAGAATCTGCTCAATACTTTGACACACAATGGAGAAGGCCAGTAGTAGTGTATAACCCAATTCAGCCAAAAAGTGGAGATAAAACCTTGCTATTCTAAGGAGACGAAATGGAGGCTGGTACCGACAACCATTGCTTCAGTTATAATCAGATGGCTGGGGACCAAAGTTGGAGCTTGTCATCCCGTTGCTTATCCTCGAAGGAAAACCTGTTATTTTTGCATGCAAGTTCAGTAAACAGTTCACTCATTAATAATCAATGTTACTTCATATGTTGCTATCAACAGCTCCTGGGTGGCACCCTTTGTCCTTCCTTTCCTGTGTCTTCTGTCCCTCTTCCCTTTCAACGCCGAGTGGTTCCCGGTCTAGCAACGATAGGACCACCTTAGCTTTCCCCACAATATGGGCACCCTGTTGACCGTGAGGTGCGGCCCGTAATGGGGGAGAATGGGATTCTGATGGCTGAGGTGGACCAGTCAGCGGACTGCCCCCCCCCCCACCCCCACCCCCCAACACGCCACTTTTACCCGGCTTTCCCCTAAGACAGGAAGGTGGCATGGCCCATGCCACAATCGGTTAGGCCCCGAATTCTTTGCAATTCGAGAACCGGGTCAATCCTGGCAGGATCAACACCTGTGAGGAGTATGCCTGAAGAGCTCTGGCTGTCCGAGCATAGTGTCACCTTGGTGGTGGGTGCGGAGCCCCAGAGGTGAAAAACGCCGAACTTCATGAAAATAAAATCTTCTTCCGACCCTCCACCAATTCCCGACATGAAAAGAATGAGGTAGGAGGAACCGGGTGAATCCTCCGGCACCCGCATTAGACTGGTCCCGCTGCTAGACTTAAATATCTGTGAAACAGGGCAGGCCAGGCCAGGTCACCTTTCCTGGTGATCAGTAGCAAAGAGCCTGAAGTCAAACTATCAAAGTTGGGCGACTTTGTAATTCATAAAACGGTGCAGAGCATCGCTGGAGAACCGAAATCGGTTAACCGTTTTAACCGAATGGAAGTTGGCGAACTGCTAGTGGAGTTCAACAAGAAACAGCACTACGTCATTCAATGGTGTGCAAGTCACTGTTCAGCCCCATAGAGCACTGAACAGCTCTCGTGGTGTAATTCACACCAGTGAGTTGGATGGAGATAGTGCGGCAGACATTGTAGACAACGTAGGAGTCTTGAAAGCCCGGCGTATCAAAATTCGCCGCGGAGATCAGTTGATTGAAAACAGCTCCATCATCCCGACGGTTGATACAAATAAAGCCTCCCGCTAACGTTAAGGTGGCTTTCCTGTAGGTACCAGTGTCGCCACACATTCCAAATCCAATGCGATGCTTCAACTGTCAGCGTTTTGGACACGGCAAGTCAAACTGCAAAAAGACCAGCAGTTTGTGCTCGCTGCTTAGGCAAAGAGTATTCAGATAAGGTTTGCATAGCCAAGCCGAAATGCCCAAACTGTCAAGGCAACCACGCAGCCTTTGACAAAAGTTGTCCGAAATGGCATTCAAAGGTACAAAGCCCAGAAGGGAGGTACCTTTACGCAGGCGAGGAAGGCTGTCATTGCCACGCAACCAAAAACAAAACTGCCAAAGACTTTCGCTAGTGCTTTGAGATCCTCACCTGAGAAAATCTCAGCAACAAAGTAGTACACCAAAATACAGATGTGCAGCAGAAAAAGCACGACAGCAAGTTCCACTGTCAAAGCTGAGGTAACAATGACGAAAACAGCCAACTAAAGAATATTATTATATATTATATCCAGCAGAAACAACGCCACAATAGCCAGGAATTTTTCCTCACACAAGTTTGGACCCCTGGCAAATCTGGAAGACGAGGATGCATCCATGCATAGACTTCATGCATATCCGAAGAAATTATGCCTGCGGGTCCATGAAAGAATTATTCCCTTTCCCGTTAGATTTTTAATACGGGCCGTGCGTGACGCGCAAGGTGGCCGTTGTCGTGCCGACGCGCCGTTCAACTCGTACTCAAGTTCAAATATTACCCATTTTTGGGTTTATTGATTTAATTTTATTAGAAAATGGTAGTAAATAGTGCGGAGGTTTGAATATTTGATCCGTTCGGCACCGTTTTTGTATGCAAACGCCAAAAAAAAAAAAAATTCTTAGAACGAAACATGAGAGTGCGGAATACGATAAAATGTCCAGAAAAAAAGCAGTATTTTACAAGGAATATGCAAATGTACACATTTACGAATGACATTTTTTTTTAGTTTAAAGTGATCATAAGGAGCACATCTAAACTGTCTCTAGACTTTCCCTATAGAGTGCGTAACGAAACTTCATTGAGA
This sequence comes from Onchidella celtica, assembly GCA_963931925.1. Lineage (NCBI taxonomy): Eukaryota > Metazoa > Mollusca > Gastropoda > Systellommatophora > Onchidiidae > Onchidella > Onchidella celtica. The sequence goes on from OZ007571.1 coordinate 20,693,180, forward strand.
GTTGAGCTAGGATTTTCGTCCCACCACCTGCAATTTATCAAATTAGCCGACCCGGGCAAGATAAACCTTGCACATTTTTCGTTGTACTAAGTCCATCTGTATATCTAGATCTAGGTCGCATTAATAACGGTAGATTTGATGCTCTTGTCATCTCTTGCAGGTTCACACTCTTGCTCAATTATAGTAAGAAGATAAACCAGAGATACTGGAAAGGATAAATTCTAGTATCTTTGGATAAAACAAGAGTTCGGTGTACAGGTAAAAAAAAAATTGCACGTATTGGATTTTTTTCTCTTCAGTCCTAAACACAGTATGAACAGGGAAGACCTGAGGGCGAAATCTGGTTCCTTTATGACATATTATCATTACAATTTCTGCTGTTAATGTTCGCACGTGAAGACTGGTGCCCAGACCAATGGTCTAGAAAACATTTTAAGCGAGCTCGTACTTTCTTCTTCTTCTTCTGGGGGAAAAAAAAGGGAGGGGGGGGGCGCATCTGATTAGTGAGTTTGACTTTTTTAAAACGTAATTATCATTAGCTGGGACTCTCAATACTGTGCCATGTTCAGCTGCCCCCCATCCCCCACCCCAATTTTAATAGCAGTTTGAAAAACTGAGGAAATAAAATGTGTTACAGCAGTTTGTGAGTCCTACTTGCTCCTTGTCCATAGAGAACCTAAGCATGAACTCTTCCCACTTTCCCACTCCATCAAAGAAGCAGCCTTCGTTAGTCGGTTGCCACAACAATAATAGAGGTCTTTAGACAACTAAAAATCTCCCTTCTACAGTGGCTATTTTACGTTAATTCTGTTCCAGTGCTAATCAAGTGACTGAACGGAAAGTGCAGCTGTTTACAAGGAGAGTGAGGAGGGAATATTGAAGGAGAATCGAACATAATCTTAGAGAGAAGCTGTAGGCCTACTATTTTTTGTCTCCTTTTTGCATATTTCATACTTTGCTTTGTTGTAAATTCGAATATTATTTCCTAATTTTATAGTGGCTGTTTTCCATTCCAGGTAACTGTTCAAATTACTGTGTTCTTCCTGGCAGCAGTCTAACAAAAAAGCAGCAGAGAAGTTATTAGAGCAGTAGGCCTATTCAAGGCTGGATTTCACAGCTGTCCTCCTATGTGGAATCCTGGATATCAAGTTGAGAGCCACCCACTTCGGAACTTCCTTTGAGCTGATACAGACATTGTAACATAATTGTTTTGGATTTAACTTCTGAGTTTTAGGCCGAGCCCTCTATCAACCTTTAGCCCTGGGAAAAAGAGGCTGTGGTTTAATACTTTTACTGCCGGGCTCATGGTACATTGATATTCTGGCAGAGAAAAGAATTTGCTGCTACCTGCAGTTATTTGAATTCAAATTGCTTGGTTTTCTGGAAACTGAAGTGGTTTCTGTGATAGTGTTTAGGATCACATCACTTAGATGGTGTTAATGGCTAATCACGGGACTCATGGCTAATCACGGGACTCATTTCTTCGGAATGGCAGTGAAGCAGTTAAAGTGGAAGTCATCCCCATCCAAATACATTGAGTACTGTTATGCAAAGTAAATGTGAACAATGTAGGCTGTAAATTCTGAACTATTAAAGCGTTAAATTACCCAATCTGTAGGAAGTAGATGACCTTCCTGAACGAGTATTCAGTATAAAGTCTGAAATTGAATAATTCTATATTGTCAGCCCAGTGCCACGCCTCATGCCAAATTCCAGAAAGATGCGTCAGGAAATGTTCAGTGAAATGAACTACACTCGCTCGCTCACTCATGATACTCGCTCCACTGTCACTCATGATACTCGCTCCACTGTCACTCGCTTTACTCGCTCCACGGACACTCACTTTACTCGCTCCACGGACACTCACTTTACTCGCTCCACGGACACTAACTTTACTCGCTCCACGGACACTCGCTATGCTCGCTCCACGGACACTCGCTATGCTCGCTCCACGGACACTCACTATACTCGCTCCACGGACACTCACTACACTCCCTCTGCTTCACCCACTCACTCTAGGTACCCCAAACTATTTCTCAAAATGGAGATTCCTAAAAAAAAAAAAAAATTATTTCATTGACCAAAAGTTTTTTGTTTTGAACATTTTGGTTCCAAATTTATTACTATATCTTCAAAATTAAAGAAGTTGTGCAATTTTTAATTTTCAGTTATGTCACCGCATTTGGCGATGTGCCAGAAGCCATTTTCGGTCAGCTAATTCAAGAAATATAACAGGACACTCAAACTGACAAAAGTCTCTGTATAACAAATAGCCAACTTGACTTTCATGGAGAATTTTAGTTTTTATTAGCACAAACGTGTCTCCCGAGCAAAATTAGCACAAATTTATAAAGGGAGACAAAAAAAATAAATGTGAAATTTTGGCCACCTTCAAAAAATCATTAAATCAATGAATTTCCCTATCCACTCACTCACCCTACGAACACTTTGGCTCGGGTTGGATTTAGTTCGACACGAACACGAACTCGCATGATAGGTAGCGTTTATAGAGACGGCGGGTTTCGGGAAATCGCACGCTTGATTCGACCCGAGAGAACTCGCGCGACGAATGTTGTTACTCAATATGCTTTGTAAGTGTACATAGACAACTCGTGTCTCTCGAGGCGGCAATTTTGCCGACCAGCGCGGGAAATTACCAGAACCAATTATGTGTTCTTGTTCTGCGTGTGTCGCGCGGGAGTTGTGTTGGCTGTGTACTTTTCTTGGCTTCACGATGGATGTTGACCTCGTCTTTCCTTTTCCCGCCTTGCTATGAACACCAACCGTGCGAGTGATTAGGCGCGAGTTTTCTTGCGCGAGTAACCATCTCACGGCAACCCGCCTACCCGCTTTCTCTATAAACACGGCCATAGGCTAGGCTCCGCTCGAAGCGCACGCTCCTTTCGGCTCTGCCCAGCAACATGCAGGCACTTTTCGGGTCGGATTGGTCGAATACACACACACGTACGCATGGCTCGGTTCGGTTGATTATAAACGCGTTGGTTGGACTCTGTTCGGGCCAAATATTAAGGACACCAAGCTCGGTTCAGCTCAGTTAGACGGGTTGGTTCAAGCACACATGCCCGGCCTGGTTGGACTCTCAAAACTTTATAAAATTATACGCACGCAGGCGACCCCCCCCCCCCCCCGAAAAAAGCGCATGTGCGGACAGAATCCCTGGGATCTATTTTGGTGTGTGCATGTACACCCCAGCCATTAACCCTGCAACAATCCGACATAGATTGTTATACAATTTAAAAAAAAAAAAAGCGGTCCATACACGACACGCATTTCGAAGGCCAGAGGTCTCATATTTCGGCGGCCTCCCGATCGCCTCTGGGCGATCCAGAGGCCGTCAGGGGATGGCCTCCCGAACGCCTAGAGGTGGTCGGGAGACGGCCTCATGCTCGACCTTTTTGTGCCTACACACGACACAGGCTATTACTGTACATTAACAGATGAGTGATGCATGCATCGCTCTTCATTAAAAAAAAAAAAAAAAATTAGAAATCGTGATATCAAGTTTGATACCAAGTGTTTACTAGAAACTGGCGTTGACGAAGATTCTCAAGTCAGATTTACATTTTGACTGTGGCACCCCTTGATTTTGAGCGGCCAGTACCTCCTCCTTGAGGCCGAGAAATATAATTTTCTAGCCTGGTTAGAATTCAGGGGGCGATCGAGAGGACTGGCCCTTTGTTTTGGTTTTGAACTTAATGCCTGGCGTAGAAGTGCAAGGTCGCCTTGAGGTGATTGGTGGATGGCCCGCAGGCTGTCGACAGGGCATCAGCGGGCCATCGAAAGATCAGGCCTCTTTTTTTTTTAACCGTTGTGTGTGGGCCGCTACATTGGTAAACTGGTAGGATTACCAGATACCTAGAGTCGGTTTCCCTACATCAGACATTTGCACAATGTCGTAACCAATGGGTCTACTACTAGGAATGTTATTCCTATGCCCAAACTTTACGTCAGTTTTCACGCATCGGATTTCCGTATGGGTTATACTGGCTGGGACACTACTTTTATTGATGCGAGTCTCTATGTGCCCTCCGATGTTTTAATTTTAACATTGTAAAAAAAATCAACAATGGCACTGTTGTATTGATAATGACTGTCATCCTCATAGTCAGTGTATATAGCAGTAATGGAGTCGCTAGCATCAAATTACATTGGAAAAGAAGAAAACATGTTACACGGCATGACCAGCATACTAATTACTATTACAGGCCAGACAACAGCTTCTCCTTGAAAATTTTAGGAAATCGGAGAATGTAAATTTCCTGGGTGCAGCCATTTTGTACTGGCGGAGGAGGGTGTTTCCTAGGGAGCTGACACAATCGTGTGTTAACTGTTATTCGACTAGGAAAATACATTCTTGCTGTTGCAATGCCCCCCCCCCCTTTCCCGTTTTACGTGTTAAACACAGTGGGGAGGGGAAAGTTTAGTCTGAAGATCATCGCGAGTAGTGTGAATTGCTGTTTTATGGGGAGCAAGTAAGAAATACATTAACGGTACCTCCACTTGCCTCGCTCAAAGGAAACGTGCAGATATTCGAAACAGTTCAGACAGCGTCGAAATTTCAATGGTTGGCGAATATTCCATATATCCGTTCGATATATATTCGGTATATGGTTCTACTGCACCCTTCCTTCTAATTGTCAACATGTTTTGCTTTCAATATTGACACAGGGTTACGTTGGTGTCCAGTATGAGGATAGCTTTTGCCGTGACTGTTGGGTGGAAAAACGTCTGTCACGCTCCGGTTTTAGCACGATCGCATCCTGAAGGGGCCCTGCTCGTCGTGCTCATCAAATATTCTTTCACATCTTTCCTGGAAACCAATGCATCTCTCTCTGGTCTTTCTCAGACTCGCTGTATATTCTGAGTTTGGGTTGAACGGCACGGCGGCACGATAACGCAACCCCTGCGCCTTTCACGTTTTTTTTTTGTTTTTTTGGTCTCACTTTGGGCTAGCCTTCAGCCTCCCAGATGCCTATATACTATATATAGTATAAGAAAGATCCAATACAAGTGAAGTTAAAAATCTAACGTGAAATGGGCCCATAATATTGTAAAGCGTATCATATATATATATATATATATATATATATATATATATATATACATGTATATTATGATCTTGTAAATAATATATTGAAATTGACAAATCTGTTTAAATCAACTGGTAGAAATGACTTCTTCAGAAATGACAAGATGGGCTGCGGATCCACTCCGAAAATAATTCTATGGGTTGGCACGCCCAATGCCTTCTTCGGATGTGCGCGAAATCAAAACATATTGTGTATAAAACTGATAAACATGATCAGAAGAGGTGAAGGGACTATAACGAAAAGGATCTGTAAAAATAATTATAGTGTTGTCCATACACAGCTATAACGATGTTAAAACTATAAAAGGGTCGTTCATCTTCCGTCCTTCAACACTAAAGTGCCAAGACATTCAAAATCGCAGGCTCGCTGTTCTGGCTTGCTCGCTGTAGACACACACAGAGGGGGAAGCTAGCTAAGTGGAGCTTTTATCAGGGGACGCCACACTTAATCAAGTGGCGTTTAGGGTCGATATTGATTGGTGGGGCTGCTCAATCTGGCGAGAATTCCATCAGAAAACTGCAAGATTTTTCCCCTCTACCTTCTTTTGTCACTTTTTTTTCTCTATCCATCAATCATTCTAAACCCCCCCCCCCCCCCCCCCAATCTAGCCATGTCTCTCTGTCCGTCCGTCCGATTACTTTGCGTATTTTTAGTTCTGTTTAGATAGGTAAAGTGAGAATGCTTCAAACTTCTCAACATCGCAAGTTCCATCTAAATCAAATGTCACATTATCAAATTAAATCTTAGTCAATTTTCTATTGACACAAAATCATTACAGTCACAGTACAGCAGCACCATTTCGGTGTAATGTATTGAGCTAGGGCACGACTCTTGTACGTGGTTGCTACACTAGAAAACCATTAAGCTGCCAGGCTAATGCCTGAATAACGCTACTAACATTTTTGGTCGGAGGAAAAAAATGGACATTTAAACAGTACAGAAACGCTACTCAAATGTGAGCATGATAGTGTGGAGTGTTTTGGCTCTGCGTCTCAAGCACCATGGCCGACTGCTTGATGATAGCTGGACCAGTCTACAGACATGAATTGCACGTATAACTCGACCCGCAGTAGTTTTACAATCATGAGACACAATAAACGTGTGAACTGAGTGGGTCCGATTTAGATTCCTCTTCGTGTCGCAACCCTTAACTGAATGGGCGTAAAGGCAGGAAAACGAATGCTGCACGTTTTTGATTCAGCTTGCTCTCCGCTCGTGAACATCGGGCTGGAGGTAAGAACTTTCGGGACACACCAGTCTTTTAATCTCAGAACAATGGAGGCTTTGCAACTATTGTTTTTGTTTTGGGTGAAAAGAAGACGCCATACAAGACGTTACTGGACTCTCACAGTATATTTCAACGAAGAGAGGAATTCGGTGAATATCATCATCTTTTGTGATGTACACTCGAATTGAATAATTGTCACCTCTTTTGTCATACAGAGGTCTTTTTTTAACTGCAGCAATAAGAGCTTCGTTTTGTGAAACGGAATCCATTGTAACTGAAGGCGTAGCTAGCTAGGTCGTGTGTAGTAATGAAATTGCTGGAAGGAAACTGGAAGAAATTTTAATTGCGAGATAAAACCTTCGTGATCGGTTCAGCAACTGGGAGTGGCAGGGAAGGGACACGAAAGGGAAACTGACGCACTCAGTCTGCGATGATGAAATATTGAGACGCTTCCGGTGATTCGGCAACTGGGACTAAAGGTCAAGCTGAGGACAAGCGGGAACGGAGAGGAAATCGGATCCACTCAGTTTTACACTGTAAGCTAGCTGCCTGTGTGTGCTTAGCCTTTTCATTATTGCTGATCCATATTTAGTTGACCATACTATTTTTGCTGATGTCAATTTTAGGTCATTATTCTGATATTCACAATTTTCAAGGTTAAGGTTGTTCACGGGTGAATGTGGAGGTTGCACTCGCATATTCTAAAATCATAAACGCGTTTCAATCTAATGTTGAACCAGGGCATGACTCTTGCACTTGGTTGCTACCGTAGAAAACCATTAAGCTGCCAGACTAATCATGCTTGAATAATGCTCCTCATTTGGTCAGATAATAAAAAAGAAATTGACATTTGAACAGAAACTGCTCGAAATGTGAGTGATTGTAATCGTGTTGAGTATTTTGCTCTGCGTCTCTCATGATGATAGCTGGACCAATAATCCACAAACATGATGAATACACGTACACTGAGAGGCAAACATACATGTACGCACCTACGCATGATTTTGTGCATCCATTATCCATGCGCACAGTTTTGCAGCTGTCAGGATATTTACTATTACTACAATATATTAAAAACATTAAACGGGGAAGTTGACTAGCTGCCGTCTTCTTTGTAACCTTGGGGTGCGGCCAGAGTGATGCAGGTTTTCCGGCGCGGGTTAACCTGCAACAAGCGGCGGGTAGCCCACAAAGCTGGTAAATGCCCGGTAAGGTGTTAAGAGTGATGCAGGCAGCCAGTGGAAACCCTCTTCTTGACTTACTTGATACTTTAAGTTAACAATAATTACAGTACAGCCTTTGATTAAAAAAACAACAAAAAACTAAGACTCTTCATTATGACTTTCTAAATCTTAATATGACACTGAAAATGTGAAATACAAGTCTACACCGTTAGGGCCGCTTTTGTGCATTTTTCTGAATAATTGTTTTGTTCATTAGTTTTTTGTTTGTCCTCGTAAAAATTAAATAATTAGTAAAATAATTACGATTTATATAATTATCTATATTTGATAAAGTTTTGTTTTAAACTTTCCCATCGACCCGTTGGAATAAAACCTAATCACATTAAAAAGTAACAAGACTACAAAAAAAAAAAGTCATACCCCCAACTGTTTCGGCACTGAGAGGGTTAACTCGAGTTTTTTATACCACCATGTACCAGTGTGTGGTAACTCTCAAGCTGACGGTAGTGACGGCGCCTTCCCCAGGCTGGCATATTATATCTCTCTGATCAGAGAGCCACAGGTTACGCCCAGACTGGAAAAGCTAACTACAGCTGTCTAACAATGTAAAAAGATAATCCGATTTTTTAACCCTATTTTACACTCAAGGTCTGACAGACCAAAGACACACTCTCACTCTTTTCATCATAACACCCCCCCCCCCTTCCCCAAGCGAATCTAAAATAGGGTAACCAAAAAAAAAAAAACTACATTACACATGTATGCAACAAAATGCATGATTTTTATGCGTCATCCCCCCGTGATAAGAATATAATGTGGATCGAGGCGTAAATGCCCACGGCAGTGAATTTCCGAAAATAAAGACCTCAATCTCCGAATATAATGTGGAGGAATATCATGATAATGAAATGTGTTTGTTCAGTATCATAAAGACAGTCATGCGTGATTGTTCCGGAAGGCTGTCAAGTTTTGAATGCACAACTGCATAGTCATATAATTGTTGTCTGTCAATAATTCCATTGCATTCATTTTTACGCAGGCTGGAGTTATGGATTGTGGGAAAGGTCCGCAGCCCGTAATCCGGCATGGGATTCTGAAGTGTTGATTCGGTAATCCGATGGTGCGGATCTGGTTTTTCTTTCGAAGAAAAGCATGAAGTCTCAGGCATATTTTGGATGTGTTATGCGATTAGTTGGTTTCAATAAATAAGGAGCAATACGATACGCCTATTATGAAAGGTCGTGCTTGGCGCATGCTGGCGGCGCTTTTGGCGAAAATATAAATAATAAAGAATAAAGGGTATCGATACCAGCTTCCTTTATCTGGCTTATATCACTTATCACCGGTCCTTTTTTTCTAATAAAGAATAAAGGGTATCGATACCAACTTCCTTATCTGGCTAATATCACTTATCACCGGTCCTTTTCTTCTAATAAAGAATAAAAGGTATCGGTACCCGCTTCCTTTATCTAGCTAATAATTATCAGAGGTCGGTTTTTCTGATGCATTATGTCTGAGAGTGTACAGAAGGGACACACACACACACTGATCATGAAAAATTAAGATCTGATTCTCCGGGCTGGGGAGATGCTTGTCACAAAACCAGTGAAGGCGATTAAGACACGTAACAATGTTGTAATTATAGTTTATAATTAGGCAAAAACTATGGGGTTGAGAGGGGTTGTGTGTATGGGACGGGGTGGGGGTGGGTGGGGGTGGGGTGCCTGTTCCTGATGACCGTGGCATGTGTGAGCGATATGGAGCTCTCTGATAACGGGGACACTGAAAGGCAATCGGTCTTGCCGGAGTGGGTTAATTGCCACTTGCCAGATAACATTGGTTGTGTGGAAAGTAAAATGAGAAATAAATTGCCATTGATTGGCTGATGCCGAGGAAACGCATACACACAGCGTGGTTGAACAAGCAGAAAAAGAGGAGCAGAGACAGGCAGGATAGCGATGTTAATGTACACACAATGACAGGCAAATGCATGGGCCATTGATAAAAACGAATACATGTATACGTTAACAAAATGGCAATAAATAAAGGTAGGGTACACAAACATTCCACTAACTCGCCAACCAAGTAAGGCCCGGATTATGCTAGCCAATTTCGATCGTCCAACTACGTACAGTGTAGTTTATATGATGAGGTCACAACATAGTTTCAATTGTGCAGTAGCCTAGCCGATTTTGATCAGCCAGCTACTTCACTACGTTTTAGTATAATGACATCACAACAGTGAGTTTCAATTGTGCAGTAGTCTAACTAGTCGATTTTAAATGGGCCAACTACTTTACTAGTTAGATGTTGACGTCACGACCTTTAGTGTCAATAAGACTTCGCCAATCAACTGACAAAATGCAGGCTTTGGATCTCCTTGAAGTCATGCCGTGACTTCACCATCCAACTGGACGGTCGATCAAAACCGGCTGGTGAACCGACACTTCGTAATTGGGCAGATGTTGAATTTTCTCCAATTCTGAGCTTGTAGTTCCTGAACTAGTAGAATATTCTCATTATAGCCTGAAATTCTTGTCACTGATACTTGAATTGTCCTTGACCTACAATAGATCATACTGGTCTATTTTTCAAAACAGCCGTGTGCTCGCGTGAGATGTGGTGGAAGCGACAAATGGGAGACAATCCAAAAATAATTAACCAACCTAATCCTTTACTCATTGCCCTCCCCTCACTTTCAAGTCTCGAACCCGAGTTAGTGAAAAATAGTACAATGTACTCAAGTCTATGGCACTATTGTCACACACACACGACCAGATGCAAGCAAAGACTACAGCTCTAAACAAAATTTCAGAATCTATTGGATTGAGGATACATCCTGCAAAGTCGAAGGTCCTAAAAATTGTTGCACCCCCAAGCGCACAAGTCAGAGTAGGAGATCAACCACTGGAAGATGTAGAGTCCTTCTGCTATCTTGGTAGTATCATTGACAATAAGGGAGGAACAGAGGCAGAAGTCAAAGCACGAATTGGAAAGGCACAGGCAGCTTTCACGTCCTTGAGCAAGATTTGGAGAACCAAGGATATATCTCTAAAAACAAAGCTGAGGATATTCAACTCGAACGTGAAGTCAGTCCTGTTGTATGGGTGTGAGACTTGGAATGCGTCTCAGGCCTGCATAAAGAGAATCCAAGTTTTCATCAACAGATGTTTGAGGAAGCTACTTAAGATCAGATGGACAGACAAGGTCAGCAATGAAATTGTATGGAAAAGAACAAGACAGAGCCCAGTCAGAGAGGAAATTGGTAGGAGGCGATGGAGATGGATCGGCCACACTCTCAGGAGGCCAGGAAACAGCATCACGAAGAAGGTATTGGATTGGAATCCCCAGGGCAAGAGATCAAGAGGAAGGCCGCGCGGAACGTGGAGAAGAGCCAGAGAAAATGATGTGCAACGAAGCGGAAAGACTTGGAATAATGTAAAGAGGCTGGCCCATGATAGAGAGGGATGGAAAGTGTTTGTTGGTGGCCTATACCCTGATCCAGGGTGAGAAAGGCAATGATGACTCAAGTCTAATATTTCTGTACATTTGCACAAGAAATAGGAGTACAACACAGAATAAGAAACAAGAAAGGCACTCACATACGTTTTATATGCATTTAATAATAATGACAAAAAAAAAATTAAAAATAGTGTCCTGATACCTGTTGGAACTAATTATGAGTGTATCATTCAGACAAATCAACCTTACTTTCAGGCAAACTTGCAGACAAAAACTGATTCTTGCAGATTTTCCCACACTGGGGTTAAGTGAATCAAACCTTGATTCCATCATCTACACTTCTATTTCTTTCATCTTTCTTTCTCTGTCTGTAAATGCCCTCTCCCCCCCCCCCCCCCCCCCAAACCCCTTTCTTTTTTTAACTACAGTACATATACTTCCTGCAAATGATTTCCTGTTCAACTTTCTCCTCCACCTGCAAAACCTCCCAAAAATAAATACACTGGAAAAGTAAGAAATTAAATATAAAATAATTTTTTTTTAAAAACTACAAAAACCGAAATGTAAAAGACATGTAAATAAAACAAAACTTGGAACCAAAGCAAAGTTCACATAAATATCCCAAATGAAATGATGATTTTGTGTAACTAAGAACTTTAAATATTTCTTACACATCAGCCAATGCATGACACTGAGTGAATACTGACTCAGGAAGAGATTGAGTATAAATTATAAGCAATGCTTGGTCTTGTTTTCACGTTACAAAAACCCATTTACATCACATGCTCTTGTCCATGCTTCACTCTCTCAGGAAAAATATTCTGTGGCCCTTCAAACATGTTCACAGGCAGGTTTCTGCTTGAACGTATGAATGAATCAGGCAGAAGCTGCCAATTCAGTCAATGTCTAGAATGTAGTCTTTTCACAGTCAGGTGGGATCTCTCATCTGAACATAATTTTGAGGTAATTGTCTGAAATTCTTGGATTGTGCATGGTGATTGTCTGTCCTGATTGCAGAATATTGTATAACTGTCTTATCTCCCACATCTTCAGAATCACTGTCGGAACTGGAATCACTTTTGATCTCTTTAATAGTCACAGTACTCTTAGGCTGGTCACTGTTATCTATCGCCAGTTTCCTCCGTTCTAACAAAGATTTTGTCCATAGAAGGTCTTCTATCCACAATTCTTTCTCTGCTGGATTAAGGTGAACAGCCCGTGAAAAACTTTTGAGAGCCTGAAATGAAAGAAATTACAAAATGCATAAAATGCAAACATCGCAGCCAAATACCTTAAAAAAAAAAAAAAAAGAAGCAGAAAAAATTTTTTAAACCCGGTAATGTAACACATATTAATACTTATTCTAATGTAAAACAAATCACAGTATTTATCTGAAGTGAGGTACGGCAAACCAAGAACAAAGTAAAAAAAAATATATATTGTATATGCACTGAATAAGCAGATAATCTTTCAAACAAACTTCATTATCAATCCATTAATCCGGAAGAACATCTTCCTCAAATTAGGTTCAATCTATAACTTTCACTCTGGACAGACACTGATATTTTTTCTAAATATTTTAGCAAAATTCTATCGTGGAGCGCAAAATGAACATTTAAGTAGGCAGAATATTTAGGTATTTCTGACATTAACTACAAGTTTCAAAGATCAGCCATGTCAATGTAAATGGCCTTTGTTTGTTTCGCGGACAAAAGGTGCTAAAAATGAATGACACATGCCATTCTACATCTCATATACTAGTATGCCACCAACAAATTTCCCACTTTACAAGAGCATTTCAGAGGTTCGGTGAGACTAGTGAGAGTGAGATTTCTTATGTACAGACAAGCATGTGGATTCAAAAACTCTTAAAGATATCGATATGTCGCTTTGCGAGAACACAGATAGTACCATGAGCAATGAAAAGGCAATTGTAACTCAAAACCAACAAATTCATCAATATGCCAGTACATGACATGGACAAAGATATAGAAATAATAATAATAATGATAATAATGGAGATCATTTATATAGCGCCCAATCCAAAAACAATTTACTGTAGGCGCTTTCTCTCCATTTGCAACTCACGATCTCTCTGTCCCCTTCTCTCTCTTTCTCCTCTCTCTCTCTCTCAATCTGTCTCGAACACAATCTACTGAATACATTCTTATAAATGCTAGACATACATTGTACACATAGACACACAGATATAACATACTATAAGGCAGAAATTAAACAATAAAACAGCAATACATGTAGTTTAAGTGTACTACTAGTCAATTGGACAAATGGGTCATTCCAAGCTTACCAGTCTAACTTCTCCGATGCTGGCCTGAGCCCTGCCCAGTGTCTGGTAGGCCACCCACCATGTTGGTGCAAGTTCAACTGTTTTCTCTGCTGCCTGCACTGCTGGATACACTTCACCCACTGCCATCAGTGCCTAAAAGAGTCATAGAGTCAGACATCAACTTCAGCTATCATAAGGCAGCCTGTAATATTACATACAAGACAACCCACCTGGATTCCTTACGCCTCCACTCAGGATCGTCAAACTTCAAATCATCATTTATTTAATCTTACAAGTCATGGTATCAATCTCTAACATACATTATTTGGCTTAAGGACAGAAATGGAATTAAAGTTTACTGTCATGCAGTCATGTACACTGTATATCTATAATTTAAATTGACAACATGCAGCTTTTTTAACTTAAAGTAGTCTAGTCTCCAATCTTCCTAATCTCAGAATGATCACTGCAAATACCAATCAAAACAAAAATTTCTTTACTTCTCAAACTGTAATTATTTTCATAAGAATGTTACTTTGTGTGAAAATTCATAGCATGATATTAAATGCCGCTAAACAGCCTTCATTCATTCCAATTATTTAACGTCTTTTAAACTGAAAAATGTCCATATTTACTTTTCTTTTTTGCTACATCTCAGCTTACAAACATGAACAATGACACTGAGGGACACCTATACAACATGAATATTTCCTTCAGACATATCGACAGACTGAAAAACGATCACAGCAGTTAAGACGTGAGTGTACCTGTGTTTTCATCTCGATTATCGCTTCATTGTTCGGTGTGAACTGAATGGCTTCATCCCACTTTTTCATGGCTTCCCAGAACCTGAATTGTACAAAAGTGATACAATTTTATGTTCCCTGCTGATGAAATGTTGATACAGTTTGCAACCATTGGCAACAGATAAATTCTATTTAACAAATGGAACATAAAAATGGAAAATTATTTTTTATCAATTTTATTAGTGACTATTAAACAAGTGAAACTGAATGAGGAACACTTGGTTAAAGTGTGTATTTCATAAAAACACTGTGCATACATCAGCAGAGCTAAATTATATATACCAATCCACCTAAAAGTGATAAAACTGCACTGACCACAATACAATTAACCCATAATTTGCTCCTGCGGAGACTACTTTAGTGTATAGCAACGCCGCTCCTCTTGTTTTGTTTTCAGTTGCTATGACTATCATATGTTTTTCACATTTTTGCACACTAGTTTCGTTTGTTTTACTTGTTTATCTGTCCTGTCACCCCTACTATGTCTCACAAAATGGTATCGTCCAATTATGTTTATTATGATGCAACTATTAGTAACTATTCGTCATACTCATGTAATAGTGCTGACGGTCTGAAGTCTGAACTGGGGAAAAATCTAAATGAAATTTTTAACTTTGATGCTGGTTGTTGAATACTTGTGAAATTATAAGAAGGGAGCCATGTGCTTATTTGAAAGGCCGTTCTATGTGTGTAATAATGCATTCCAATGTAATGTTAGAGCATGCTGCATAAGGGTATCTGTCGGTAGGTTTTTCATCAGGGAAAACTGAGAGAAAATGAACGACTTTGTTGTTGGTCGTTGCCTTTATTTGATGTGGTAATTAGAGAGATATTGTGTCACACTGGTTAAATTGCTTAAATGTATGTACTCTGCGAGCTGAAAATCAAATCGCTGGCTGAAGGTGTGCTAAGAAAACTAAAATCATGGAAGTTGAACCTTAAAACGGTGGAGGACAGAATATGCAAGGTCATGATACATATAGTTAGTACGTTAAGTGCCTGACTTGAGAATAATTTGCTGACCTGAGTGGCCTGACATTTAGGGATAAAAAAGTGCAGACCTTTTGGGAAAAAGGTTAAAACGTGTGTTAAAAGGCATGTAAATGCACATTTTATTATGATCCTTCTATTCAACAATAAAACTTATTGCATCTCATCAAAAGTAATCTCGGGATCACTTACGATTTATCCACCATTATTTTTATTATTCACATTGCAAACCAAATATAAAAACAATTCACGTATTCAAAAGACCCAATTGACCCAACTGCCAAGGTTATCGGCAACACGCAAACGAGCAGATGGCTGACCATCGGCTCTCCCCGCATAAGGTGTTACTGTTATGTGGATGAGTTCATTCGACGCGGGTCGTGGGTTAATGCATCCAAGGATCCTAAATATAATACAACTAGATGAGCTACCGGGCATTGCCCAGAATAAACAATCATGTGATCCCCCCACCCCCCTCTCTCTCTCTAGTATAATTAAAGTAATAAACTACAGTCTGGCTTCAGAACTCATGCGCACCACAACATTACGCACCAAACTGAACGCTTGATATGGTTACTTTTTATGACATGCACGGTACTATATATTACAAAACAAACATGAAAATAAACAGATGTTACATAGCAATAAACATCGTTATTTTTTTTAAATACATGCTTGAAGTAAACAACTTTTAATTATAGCCATCATCTTCCTTAAATCTCAATTGCCACCTTCCTGCCAAATTTAAGGCCTAAAGAATGTATAGTTTGGTCAGTTAGTCATGCCAAAGGTTGCAAGTTACTGAAATATATAATAGATATGAGTGCCATGACTTTGTTAACACAGATTCATCTTCCATTTGTACCTTTCTGCCTCAGCCAACACCACACCTTCAGATTTCAATCGCTCGCTTTTGGAAACTGGATCTTCCAGTGAAACAAATTTTCTCTTAGGTGCTAATGTCAACCAGTCAACATCTCCATCTGCTGCCTCTGCTTCCTCATCTTTGGATTCTGCAGTGAAGGATTGGGCAGCACTTTTACAAATTTTTCCTCCAGCCTTGCGTTTCCAGCCAAAGCTTGTCATTGTCTTCAATTATAGAAGCAAATCATACAAAAGATCTTATCATAGCATCCAAATTTTAGCATTTGAGTGACTGACAATCCACATCTCTTCATTTCATTTTATACATGATGGCAAAAGATGCCTTTCACATAAGTGAACTGCAAAAACTCCATAAAATAAAAAGAAACTAATTCATAAAGAGAAATCTCTACTTTATACAGGCTTTCACTCCCTGACTTAGAGTAAAATAGTTTGTTAAAAAGCGTAACACCCTTCCTTAACTTTCTATAGGTTTTTCTTGAAGATAAAATACAAGGGTAACAATTTAAGCTAAATGCCAAAATAAATTGTAAGTATCAAGCACGCAATAAATGATGGAATCTCACAGTTCAGCTATCGCTTGAAAAGGGAAAACTAAGAATTTAAATCTAGCTCATTTAAGACTATGAAAATTCATCAGAGAAGTTGACACGTTCATGGAAATGCTCCTCTATAACTGTGACAATTGCAAAAAAAAAAATCATCTCTATGGTAACCTACTTTTATCATGACTCCTGCAGTTCCAGCTTCGTACATTTTTTTTGTGAGTGTTAATATCGGAGCAGCTGTGGTATAAATTAGTTCCGCTTTTTAGTGCCTTTATTTCCCTTCATGCAGAAAGCTACGTACGAAGTTGTAATAAATGCTACAACAAACAGGAAGCGAGCTATGACAATCACCAACAGTAGCCACAGTGACTGTAAACATCCGTGGTGGCACTTCAATTCACAACTCATTTGACAAATTTAGTGCCAAGCATGACTTATAAATCCAGCTAGCAACAAAAGTTTCTTTAAAAATTATGCTCCAATCCACATAGGCCTACATACAACTTAATACAAGATATAGATATCTAGATCTATAATATATAAATCCAGAAAACATCCCTCTCCCTCTTCCTTCAATAACCAAAACAATCTGAGAAAACTAGAGTCTAGATCTACACTCAGACTACAGTATCACCAATTAAGGTAGACACTATGACTATGGACAAAGAACTTAAAGCAAATACTCCACAACAGTTCTGAAATTTTCATCAAAGACCATAGCTTGATCTAATCTAGATTCTAGAAAATTTGTGAACTCTGTGCACATAATCCACTCCAGTCCTATCTATCTATCTAGCTCTATGTTGTATTAGTAAATAAATGTCCCATTTAAATGACACTATTTTAAAGACAAATTGGCATAAACCGCATTAATTCTTACTTTTCTTGTTGTCATTCAGTCACAGCTACCAAGCTCTACAGAGCATTAATTGCCAGCCATTTAATGATTATTTCCCTTGACTATCTCCACCGTTGCCGGTCGGAATTTGTTCACAAGCTCAGAATACTTCTGCGGTTACTATATTCAAGCTACTGACACCATACCGTAAACTATTGATGAGATAGTTTTATTTTGGTTTCCGTAATTACTATTTTATTTACTTAATTAAGAGTGAGTAATAGAAGTCAGAAATGAATAATACTATCATAAAGGATATAAGGACAACTACCTATTATTATTGATTTGTTTTACAATTAATATTTGAAAATTATCATATAAAAAGGAATTAAACCAATAAAATGGCTGCGCGGGACCATTTAGCCGTTGTAGAAAGATCCAGATAGTCAGAGTTCTTGCTTCCCCTCACTAATGTGGAAATCCACTCAACCCCCAAGAGGGCCAGTCTACGAGGACTGGCAAAGCCAGTGATTGTTGTATCTAGATCTAGATCTTAGTATACATTTTCACGCAAAATTTCAAGGTGTTTTTTTTTCTGGTCGTTAAAGACATCTCTGTGACATAAATGTTCATTTTAACAGAGCAGGTTGAAAAGTGCCAAGAAGAGCGTCTTCAAAATCTTTAGGGGCTCTTTATGTCAAATATTGTCCATCCGTGTTCATGTTTTAACTCATTATTAGGGAATGTAGCCTAGATAAAGTAGGGGCTACTAGACTGTTCAAACTACAAGCTAGTTTTGCCCTGTGCTTTTTTTTTTTTAATTCTTCTTCTTTTTCTTGTGGGCCTACGGCTTTGATTTTCGGCAGGTTTAGTGTAAAGTTTTATTTAAGTATAAAGGACAAATGGGCTATAAGTCTCTTTGATTATTATTCCTGCAACCAGCAATGTTACAAGAACGTGGGTACAATGAAAGACTGCATAAAAGTTACAGCCTTACGTGTTTCGTCATGAAATGGTTCCTAAGGTATGGGAAATAAATAGGTTTGCTTTCGATTTAGAGAGTAGCTTCCCTTGTTCAAAAAAAATTTTTAAAAATCGAATCCTCGAGATCTTCTTCTTCTTCTTCTTTTGTAGTTGGTTCGTCTATAAGACGATTCCCCAACTGCACTATAGTATATGCGACTCAACGTCGCTCCTCTGAGGCTAAAAGCAGGGTAAAACCTCACATAGATGTTAAGACCATTTAAAAATATATTAGTTGTATAAAGTCTTTTGTATATATAACTCTGGTATAAATATCTCTTGGTTTCCAGATTGTGCACAGAAATACAACCCACACTTTAGTTACAATGGTAGCTGCTAACGGATAATAATGTTCTTAAATTCATTGTCGAAAGTCGTTGCAGACGATAGTGTTTGGACTTCTGCCGGGAGGTTGTTCCACATCCTGATGACATTAGGGTAAAAAGAATAAAGATGGCTGTTAACCCGTGAGCTTGGGATGTTATATTTTATATTATTCCTTCTGTTGCCTCTGGTATTAATGGTGAGGTGGTTCAGTGGGATATGGATATTTCCTTCCCTGCCTTTATAAAATATTTTTACTTTGTTTTTTTGCTCTCCTCTCTTCTAATGGTGTCCACTCGAGGTCTCTCATCATTTTATTTACACTACTACTTCTAGTATAGTCATTTGTCACAAAGCGGGCAGCTCTCCTCTGGACCCTTTCCAGTTGGTCTAGTATGTTTATTCGACAGTGGGGGTCCCAGACATCGAAAGGAACATGTTCGACATGAGAAACTCTCTGTGGTTTTGTTGTAATAAGCATTTCTATATCTTCATCTTAAGATTACCTCCTTCCTGACCCTTGTGATTACTGAATGGGACTGAGCGGCTGAATACACAAAACTATCTATTCAGACAAAAGACACACTTTTGTTTGTGTGTGTGTGTGTGTGTTTTTTACAATCATGTCTATTTACCCTAATCACCCAATAAGTGGTTGATGGATAAACACTGGCAGACCAGTCCACTTTCCAACAAGTTTACCTTCTGTTTATGAACCTGTCACTCCCTCATCTACCTCATCAAACAGATTGATTAAATGCAATGAGATTCGTCAGAATCAATCAAACAAGCTAGTAGCAAGCAATCAGTGTAAATGATTGATTAACACATGTGAATCCAATCAACGGTTTTACTTTTACTTTTTTTAACAGTGTGACTACATCAGCACACACACACACACACACACACACACACAAAACACCCAATCGTCTTTTTAGCCATTCATCATCATCACCCCCGTTCAATCTTTTCTCTTTCTCTTAATTAAAGTCAATCCACCTTCTGTTCATCTCCACCTCTGTCCGCAACTAGTACTATCTCTTTTTTGACACTCTAAAAGGAAAATCATTCTCATTTCCAGTGTGTTCTCGTCTTAAATCGCTCCCATCTAGTTTGATAATTATGAAATAGCCATTGTCTTCCGATATCAGCACCCCATCTCTCCGGCGTTAGTTTTGCCATTCTCCTGGGATCAGTCCCACCCCATATTCTGAAATCCGACATTACCGGTGTTTTGTGTGTATGAATGGGCATGATTTTCATGGAAGTATGAAGGTTTTACAATATGTAGCTTATGAATGATTTAAACAATAATAAAAAAAATTTGTTAAAAACGCCGACCGGCGCTGCACAGTGGCGACGACGTGCCTGCTTCTATTGTAACTGGGCTGCAATGGCACAAAGGCAAATTTCCCAAACGGGATTAAAGAGTAATACAAATTACAATATGAAACTTGTACAAGTCATCAGTCTTCACCACCAGTTACTAAAAGGCGGGACATTTGTGGGAGACTTTCCGGCAATAATATAATTTATGGGCTCATGCAGTGTGCCATTACCCCAATTCCACTACCATTGTTATCTTACATTGTTGCAGAAACTGTGTACCATGATATCCCTATCTGGCAGGTTTTTTTTATTTATTTATTTTTAACCTTCGAACTGGAGGTTAATATCTCAGATAATAAGTCTGGGATATTATATTACAATGTGAGATTTAAAATGACATGATCTAAACTCCCGGTCCTTCAATTGTTAAATTCTGCAAGCAGATATTCCATCCCGTCTTCTTTTTTTTTTTATTTGTTTACAACTAACAAACAAATTTAATGTTATCCGTGGTGATCTATGGTGAATATAATAAATATCTTAATATGAATTTCAACATTAATAGCGCTGGTCATACAGATGACCTGTTTCCAGACCCCGAGCTATCCATTTTTTAATTTCTGTTTTATTAGTTTAATAACACAATGGTGAAACAATGACTCTTGGTCCATTAACTCACGAGTACCGTATTGATAGTGCTGATGGTGGTGATGATAGCGGTTGTGAGGGATCTTTGCCTGTTGAACCATTCTTCTATTATCTACTTTCAGTGATCAGGAATACCGGTTTATTCATCTCTTTTCTATTTTCTCTCTCTTTTTTTTTTTCTTTCTTATTTTTCTCCACAGCAAGAACTGGCATTTAAAAAATAATTATACACGCATGTTAACTTGATGTTATTTAGCGGTGATAATGTGGGTTTTTATGATCACGAAATGAGACTGTTTCTCCATGTATATGCCAAACCATAATAGCAGAATTTTTTCCTATATCAAATTAAGCCTAAGTGCTATTTTAATGGGGGAATTCTTCGGGGGAGGGGGGGGGGGGAGACTGACTTATGAAGGTTCTAAATGAGGACCAAACGTAAAGCCATTGTGAGGCAAAATACGTTTACAAGAGAACGATGCTCAAAACTTAATGAAAAAATTTTATGATACAGAATTTCACGTCCGTTAAAAAACTGATTGAGGATTAACCGACGAGCGACAACGATAGAAATATCCCGCAATTGCTTTGATAGATAACTAAATCTTGAATAATATTAATAGATAAATGGAAGGATAGATGGAATTATCAATCAATTCATGTATGAAAGTGCTGGGTCTCGTCTGGTTCAGTTCTGTGGATTTGGATGTGTCAGAACGCCTTGTTTTAAAGTATTCAATTGTTAACCATGGCCTAACTCTCTTCTAGGTAATTTTCGTTAATCAAACATGTTGATTTACACAATTATTGTACAAAAACAAATGATGATATCTGCTTCAGTATCGGCCCTATTACTAAGTGGAGCGTAATTATGAACATTATTTTTTTTTGCAGCCGTGTGTAACTTGCAGGATACTGTCATGAGATAGTCTTATTACTGTTTTACAGCTACATACAGTCCATATCCCGAAAGCAGGTGCAATGGGCTGCGGACTGTATGATGACTGCTTAGCTGGATGCAACTGGATGTTTTGCAAGACAGACAGGTCCAATTTTAATGAGTTGAACTCAATTAGGGGAGACCAATTTTCTCTGCTTTAGGACCAAAAACTAATTAGACAGTAAAAGGTACTAATTGTCTCTTGGCGCAGTTATCTCCTGATTCCTAGGAAAATGTTATTTACCAGTAAAGGAGGTCTGGGTGAAGTCACGAAAGAAACCCCCTCCTGTCCAAGCTTCAAGAGCAGAATGCACAATCGTCAAGACGTGTATGTACTCAGTCTATTTGGGTTTCCTGTTAACGGCGGTTTGCATAATTGTTGGACCCGCGGCATAAACCTGGTCGCACCTCCCTCGAGATTTAATTCATTTGTGACCAACATGCTGAAAGTCTTCTGGAAATGCTGGGCTCTTCATCATTAATTCTGCATGAAGTATCAACTAGAGAACCATTACCCACAGTGCTAACTATGCATACTTATTACGTAAACATGGATAATTTCACAGTTCTGTCTCCTTTTGCATCTTAATTTATCTGAGTCAGAATAACTTCATTCATCTGGTTGAGCAGAGCTTCTTCAAAATTAATGCTGGAGGCAAATTACCTGAGCTGGCTATGATGTGACTCTACAAATCGACTAATGCCAACGCTCAGTGAGGCCAATCAGCAGAGAACAAAGACAAAGAAGCTAAAGGAACACGACCATAAACAGAACTTTGATTGTAACAAGAATGGAATTACAAATAATTATCCGAATCAGTTTTTGTTAACAAGATTTCCCGCTCCTGCCCAGTGTGTTGGTGAAGTAGGCTTGAATCTAAATCACTCAGAGTGGATAAGTGGAGAAAATTAAGTGTGTTTCGTCCACACGGGGCCAAATTTAGCTGGCCAAGTACATGTTCGTGTGTACCAAAAGTGGGAATTTTGACAAAGACATTCAAAACAAGCGCAATGTTATGTTACACACAAATCTGCCTATACTAACACATGCTAAACCCTTTGAAAGGAATGATGTAGGTGAGAAAGTGTCAGGGTTTTATCAAAACATGGAAGTGACATGACGTACTTCGGCTTTTAGAATGAAAGGAATAATAAACATTTACAGACTTGACGTTTCTGAAAGAGACATGTGCGCATGAAGGAGCAGCATTATTTGGTATTTCGCCAAATCTTTGCAAAAATCCCCTTTCTCTGCCCTGCTAAACAGTAACGAATTGCAACTAACCAGGAAATTGCCCTTTGGTATCCAGTCCACGTAATGAGTTGACCACCAACGTGTCATTCCGGACGGACACTTAACTGGCATTTTGGCATTAGACAACGTTTCAGAAATAGCCTTAACCCTATGCAGAGCGCAGCGTCTCTTACGTCAATGCAAATGGGCCAAAAAAATAACAACACCCCAATGAATGCTGGAGAAAACAGAGGGACGTGATTACTAGATCAATAGGAACGGAGGGCTGAAATGACGAAATGAGTGTTTGGACCAGAGACAGATCACGGGTCTTAAGACACAGCTGTGACTCCTAATTTTCCTTCTAATTCCAAAAGAAAAGTGGTTGTAGTAGTGGTAAAACCAGAGAACCCAAAACAGATTCTCGCTGCTTAAGAGTCATATTCCTGAGTACCTTTGAGTGCTTGTCTTTGACATTTGCTTTAAAACAAAAAACTGAATGGTGTTGTTTTTTTCTTATGAACGGCCCATCATATATTTCTCATTTGAATTTATCCAATAATTTGTGTTTGGTACTGTGAAGCCATTTCTGCCTCAAACCTTCAACTTAACCTCTATTACCTCTACTATCTTAGCTTTTACGCGGGGTAATTTAATTTTGTTGAATAAGGACAAAAATGAATGATTGTTACATACTGTGTTTTGTCGTGAAATGTAAACTTTAAAATGTGAATAAAAGTATGCATTTTATTTGAAATAAATAAATAAATAAATAATTATTAGAAATTGCACGACCGGGAAAAAAAAAATTACAATCAACGCATGAACTTAATTCCAACAGCCACTGTCGTATGTGATGAGTGATTGCAGTACTCACGCCCCTATCTTTGCGACAACCACAAAACCTAGGAACATGCGTTTGCAAACTGTAGTTTGCATTGGACAAAGAATATTCTGGGTAGATATTCGTATTGTGCGGGGCAGGGACAGTTTTCGAAATCGAACCTTACATTTTTGTTTCTGTCTACGACATTCCTAGCCTTTCCTGTATTTTTTAAAATTATTTGTTTTTATATATATACATAATTATTCTATTGTTTGTTTGTTTGTTTTTTTTTTTTAATAGTTCATCCTCTGGTGTTAAATGGGATCAAGAAAAGGTTCACTAGTAAACTCTCACAATGCAATGGGAATTTAGAAGAATAAGCTATGCAGCAGCCATAGATATTTATTCAAACATATTCAATTTCTGGGAAGGAAAACTGCTAGTGTTGTCTGGAAGTGTCCTAAAGGAAGACACACGATATAAAAGAAAGATGTTTCACCACTGAACCTTTTAATATTTATAGAATTCTATTGTTTCATTAAAAAGTCAATTTGAAATCTGAATTGTCGTAATTTTGTTTTCCTTTGTTGTTGCTGTCCGTGCTCGATGGGGTTTGAAGTTTGTTCCTCCGGGAGGATAGGTAACTGGCTTTAAGAAATAAGGCAGTAGTTCCCTCTTTCGTTTTCTTGTCGAAATGCAGTTAAGCTTTTGTGTTAAACCGGGTCATTGCCGGTTATTGACTCGATGGTGGCAGTTTATTTTCACGCCGTCCAGCCTGAGGGATGTAATCAGTAACCACATCAATAGCCATAGCCAGCTTGGGGTTGATCTAGCCACGTCCACTCCAATCAGTGTCCGCCAATGTTACTATAACTGGACCACAAGGAAAACAATATTGATTAAGCAAGCTATTGAATTCGGTGACCTCGTTCACCGTCGCTTAAAATACAGTGCCACCCTGCTAAAGAGAGGGGACTGAAGAGTGAAAAATGCTTCCTGCACATGTTTTAAGGAAGAATTTTTACGTCGCTGACATTCATAGGAATAAACCCTACGTCCCTCATTTGCTATGATCTAAATCCATGCCAAGGAAGAAAAGACGAGAACTACGAAAGGCTGGAATGATGTCCATCATAACCTTTGCTTGGAAGGCGCTGTGGCCACCGCAGCTTATGTGTCGCTGTTGGTAAAATGTGTACGAGTTTGGAAGAGGTGCAACATGGAAAACAGCAGGAAAAGTAATTCTGAAATGATCGCTAAGCAGAATAGATGGAGTGGGATAATTTTGGATTGTTTTTAACAATACTCCAGAACTTACCCCCAGAACTGATCATGTCACGTTTCTGATGAGTAAGGAAACCAAGACGATTACATTCACACACTTTTCACTTTGAAAAGGGGGTAAGGATTTAATATTAGTGTGATTAAAAACTGCACTAATTATGATTTGTGCTGTGTCTCTGGGCACAGCCATGAAGTAACGTAGTAGATGGTGACATGACTTGATGCTAGAACGGAATGGGCATGAACTCAAAAAGCCTGGAGACATTGATGTAAATAGCTGATAATAATAGACTTCCTAAGGATGGATTGGTTCAGGTACAATACAAGCAATGGTTGGAACTGAACGGGGATAGTAACATCAGTGAAAAAAACCAAAACGAAAGGTGTCCTCGTTTATCTCTGCACTGAGATTTATTGTTACTCGCAGGCAATGCACTTAGAATTGACGTGAAATACGAAGAAAAAGGGGCAGAGAAAAGCACGTTTTGCGTTGTAACAAAATAAACTAGCTGCTTTCTTCCAAGGTGGGTATTTTTGACACGGTGAACAAGGTCTCCGGGAAAATTGTGGAAGTTTCCACAGGCGGGAGGATCTGATTGGGCGAAATGAGCAAAACGTATGTCCTGGTTCAACACATGTGTGACTTGGACGCTGTTAATAATCATAATCTTCATTTTTATTATTTTAAGTAGAAAACAGACTCTGTGAGAAATAATAATGCACTGTACTGATTCTGAACAAATTATGCATGACTGAGATATGAGAAAAGAGCTAAAATTAGAACACAGTGCAAAAATAGCACGTACCGTGGTATCAAAACCGCTCACATTCAGGATTGGCACTCTATTTACAGCAATACTGATTATTGTACATTTGCAAGGGGAAAATTACTTGCTCACAATAGTTTACATTAGCTGAATGACCAAACAGGAAAGAGCAGTCTATTTAAAGGACAGTGGCCAGGTCTGTGTCAAATTTGTAACAGGTTGAATGATGGGAAACTGAGCACTGGGGATATTTTTTTGCCGTGAAAGAAGTGAAATGAATGCCCTGACAGGATAGGTGGGATCTCTAGTAGATGGACACTGACTGAGCACTGAATAAATAGATTTGTCTTGAAATGAGGATGTCTGTTCGTCGCTATGAAACCTTTTAAGATAATTATCTATCTGTCTATCTATCTATCTATCTATCTATCTATCTATCTATCTATCTATCTATCTATCTATCTATCTATCTATCTATCTATCTATCTATCTATCTATCTATCTATCTATCTATCTATCTATCTGTCTGTCTGTCTCTCTGACTGTCTGTCTGTCTGTCTGTCTGTCTGTCTGTCTATCTATCTACCTATCTATCTATCTATCTATCTATCTATCTACCTATCTATCTATCTATCTATCTATCTATCTATCTATCTATCTATCTATCTATCTACCTATCTATCTATCTATCTATCTATCTATCTATCTATCTATCTATCTATCTATCTATCTATCTATCTATCTATCTATCTATCTATCTTTCTATCTATCTATCTATCTATCTATCTATCTATCTATCTATCTATCTATCTATCTATCTATCTATCTATCTATCTATCTATCTATCTATCTATCTATCTATCTATCCATCTATCTATCCATCATTTTGCTGTTCTTGTTCCTATCCTCATGTTGACCTTATTTCTGTCATGAATATTTTTTTCTGTTCAAATTTCAGTTTTGGAGACCTCAACATCAGTATCAATTTCTTCTCCTCGTCCCAATTTACTCTATCTATTGTAAGCTGGAACAAAATTAATGAGATTTTCATTATGAAGTCAGCTTGTTTTAGCGACCCAAACTTGTCCCTAGCAACCAATCAATGCCGGCGAAATAACAAAGTCACTGGTCGATGACCCTATTCCCAAAATGTATTATCTGGGGTGTTGGCCTGGTAAATACAGAGAGCAGATTCCCTGCACGTAAACAAACAATGTCTCACACTGAAGTCAGTGTAAAGGTGTTACCTGTGCCAACAGAGTAATCGTTCCGGTATTATATAATAAGTATGGAGATTAGAATGAACACTTTAGTGATCAGAGTTCTGGACGCTGAAACTCCATTATGACATTATTTTTCTGTTATTTGTCCGACTTTAGGCTTTTGTTTTTTTTCGGCGTTTGTCATAAGCGTCAGATATTTGGGACATTCTGGGTTATCCACAAACACTATATAAAAAAAAAAATGGAACAGACACTGTAGCTTGTGATCTGGGTTGTTTTGTTGTTGTTTTTTTCACAGTTGGACAAATCAAATATGACAACGTAGTGACTGTGGAAAGAAGAAGAACAACTACATAGGCAATAAACATCAACATTAAATGCAAGATAGCTATATTTTGTATAATGCATGTTTGGTGAGATACTTTTATTCTCTGTAATTCAAAACGAACATAAAGAAAAAAAAAACGAACATTGCAACAAAATTAACCCCGAGAACAAGGAAATCACACACACATACACGTATGCACACAATCACGTTAACTAGTTTCCATATCATTTGTTGTTGCTGATCAGGCCTGACTTAAACATGAACTAATAAAGAACACAACGAAAACTGGACCAATTTAGTTCATTGTCTCGTTGATCCTGTGTCGTGGTGACCTGCACTTTGCCACATAAAGATGGAGTGATGTGGTTTTGTTCACACTTGCAAATAATGTTTTTGTGTTGTTGTTTTTTTTTTCATTTTGCACTGCAATCATTGTAAGTTATTTTCCTTTGTTATCGAACTGTCCTTGTTTCAAAGTGCAAACGCCTGGACAAATAGTATGAAAATTTGATACTGTGAACTTTTAGGTGTCTTAACTGGAAGGGTTGTTGGCAGGTTAGACCTATGATGACATTCTAAGATTTATACCTCGCGTGAAATATGGGCCAGCGAGGTGTGGATCTAGGTGGGGAAACAGTGTCACCAATCCCAGACTGGGAGATGTAATAGTTTATGACAGGACGACAATCACGAACAAACGAGTTTAACACTTAACAAAACAACCCATCAGACTCACACATTTATTAAACATAAGTATACATATAATAGCGCAATTACATACATTATATTATTGAAATGACTGCCGTACAACGGCCTTATTCTCACACACACTCTCCCGCGGATCCACAATCCGGTAGTCACTCCTAAAGGCACTTCGGCCTCAGCCTCTCCCCTCAGGGTCTTAATAGCACATTAATAATTTACTGGCACCGCAGTCTCTCAATATCCCCTCCCTATTGTCATACACCTTAGCACTCCCCTAGCACCTCAGCAGGGCAATAACACATTATTATTTCCATAGCCATCAACATGGCAACAACATAGTATCAGTTCACTAGCCTATCAACATGGCAACAATATAGTATCTCATTCACTCTCATATCTCCGTCCCTGTCCGTGGCCTGACTGCCACGACTTTATGTGCCTCTACTGTCCTGTACTGACAGCCTCACTTCTGGCCTATGTGTGGCCTCCGGCCCTAGGCTGGCCTATCCCTTGTGCTCATCGAGGTGGCTCTGCGGCCCGTCCTCGACACCTACAAGAATAACATTACATTGGTATAATACCCTACCATTTCTATTCACTCCACCTCTCCTTACAATCCATGAAGCGTACACACACTAGTTCACCTTTCACTCACCACACATCTTACGGTAACACACCTCCATCGGAGTACACACTACTCACTCGCGCTACAAATCCATGAACTCACTTTCATCTATCGCTCATGGCGCACATTGCTATATCCAATATCAAGGACTTCCACATTCCTCACATATACTTATTTACATCATGGTAATAGACGAATATAATATAATACATCAATCATAATAATCAATCAACGTTCTACATACCAGTCATTACTGGAACAACACTCATCCGTCTCCCGACTGCTTTCACTTATGTCCGCCCGCTGGGCTCTTATTCACAGGTCCGCTCCGTCGGACCTTCTAACTTGCAGTGATAGTTATACAGCGCTTTCGCCTCATTCAGACCCCCCCCCCCCACTACTCACAACAGCACGCTTAACTTGCTGTCTACTGTGAGTCCTTCTTACTCTACACCCGCTCTGTAGCAATCCCCTTAATTGCACTCACTCCACTCGTGACATCATCCCCCACCCCAAAAAAATTAATGCAATTAATTTCAAATCGCATCAAGATGACTGTCAACGAGTGAGCGTGAGCAATACGTACACTAAAAAAAATGACCTAGCAGTTCCCCTAGTATATAAAGTACCGGAATCGGGGGGAAAACATGGGGATCAATATGGTCTGCAATATGCATATATGTGTCACATCATCAATAGCTAACTAAACACCATACTTAATACAGAATCAAAAGCCAATCAACCTATCAACCATTCTTCATATCATATTTATAATGTCAATATTTTAAAGTCGACTCATTCACATAGATCCTGTCAATGTTCCTGTCCTCCGATGTATAAGCTCCTGAAATCTTGCCCTAGGCTCGACTAAGGTAGTCGGCGATATGATTGCTGGTTCCTGGAATTGGTTGAATAACGAAGGTATACGGCTGCAAAGCCAATGCCCATCTAGACAAGTGTGGGCTGGACGAACGATTCTTCGACAAAAATGTCAGTGGCTTGTGGTCTGTCTGGATACAAAATTCTCGTCCCATGAGATAACGTCCCAATTTCTGGACGGACCAGACAATGGCAAGACACTCACGCTCTATCACAGAATACTTTCTTTCTCTCTGCAATAACTTCCTACTGACATAACATACAGGATGGAGACATTCGTTCTTCTCCTGTAGAAGACAAGCGCCGACACCAGAGTCCGACGCATCCGTTCTGAGGATAAAATTAGATCGAAAATCGGGTAATATCAGAATGGGTGACGATGATAATGCTGTCACCAAATTATCAAATGCTGTCTGACATTCAGACGTCCACTGGACCTTATCGGGTTGTCCCTTCTTAGTAAGGTCAGTAAGAGAAGATGACAAGGAGGAAAAATTTGGAATGAACTTTCTGTAATAATTTAAAATACCCACTAAGCTTCTGACTTGTTTCTTTGTTTTTGGGATTTGCAACCCTAATAACTTGTCAATTTTTGTTACTTCAGGTCTCTGAACACCTCTACCCACGATATGTCCTAAGAATACTATCTCTGGACATGCCAAATCCATCTTTGCGGGTTTAGCAGTTAGCCCAAACTGGCGTAATCGTTGAAAAATTACTGTTAGTGTCTGAATATGATCAGACCATGTCGACGTATGACATGCTATATCGTCAAAGAATGACACGACATTAGGTATGTCCTTCAACACTAGTCTCATTAATCGTGCAAACGTCGCTGGCGCGTTTACCAACCCAAATGGCATGACCTTAAATTGGAATAATCCAATGGGCGTTTGGAACGCCGTGTATTGTTTAGACTCCTCAGTAAGCGGGATTTCCCAATACCCTTTCGTCAAATCTATCTTGGAAAACCACGTGGACCCGGCCAATGAAGCTATTAATTCCTCCTGAAACGGGATAGGCTCCCTATCGCCTACCGTAATAGTGTTCAATCTTCGAAAATCAATACAGAACCGCACCGATCCATCAAGTTTTTTCACGAGGACGATGGGTGATGAATACGGCGATGTTGATGGTTCTATCACATCTAACTTCAACATCGACTCAACTTCCTTTATAACTCTATCTCTCGAAGAAAAAGGCAACGGATACGATCTAAGAAATACTGGCTTATCCGAAGTCAACTTTATTTGGTGCTGGATCACCGTAGTGCGACCCGGCAAATCCGTAACAACATCCGGAAATGACGCTAACAGGGTCTCAAGTTCCCTACTCCTTGAACTGGCAAGGTCAGGGTTCATGTTAACGTCCCTGTAACCTTGTGTCGGAGTTAACTCCGGCAATTGAATTTGTAACTCTTCCTGCGCCTCGGTGTCGCTTACGTCACAGTCCAACTGGTCTACGACCCCCGTACAAGCAATAGAGAAGACAGTCTCCTCTGGTCTTGTCTGTGCACACAGATACTGTGGTCTCTCATAAAATCTCTGTAGCATGTTAACATGGAAAACCTTACTCGCTCCATCAATGTGGATAGCGTAATCTACCTTTGAAACAACTCGCTCAATAACATAAGGGCCTTTCCATGTCATCAATAACTTATTATGGTCCGTAGGTAACAACAACAGAACCTTGTCTCCTGGCTTAAAAATTCTCAGTTTGGAACCTCTATCTTTATAGTCTTTTGCTCTTTTCGAAGCGATACTAGACGCTTCTTCTGCTATAGTGCGCGCTGCAGATAGTCTTTCTCTTAAATCAACAAGGTACTGAAACACCGAAATCTGCTCATCGTCTCCCGATGATGGCGACGTCATCATGTCCCGAAGAACATCAGTTGGGCCCCTAGGACTACGACCGTACATCATTTCGAACGGCGAGAATCCCGTTGACTCCTGCCGTACCTCTCTGTACGCGAATAACACTGCAGGGATATATCTATCCCAATCTTTAGGGCGATCAGCAGCTACCTTACGCAGCATCGACTTTAACGTCGAGTTCAATCTCTCGCACATGCCATTAGCCTGCGGATGATAAGGGGTGGTAGTGATGGGTTGTATGCTGAATAAGCGGAACAATTCCTTCATCATCTGCGACGTAAATTGCGCGCCCCTATCAGACAGAATTTGCTCTGGTATTCCTACCCTAGCGAAAATTGCAAACAACGCTTCCGCGACTGCCTCCGACGTTATGGTCCGCAGAGGAACCGCCTCTGGCCATCTCGTAGCATTACATATGACCGTTAAGAAAAATCGATTCCCCCTATCGGTCGCTGGGTGAATGGGGCCAACAAGGTCTATCGAGACCTTTTTAAACGGTTCCGAGACCGTGGGGATCTTCTGAAGAGGAGCCTGGGGTGTACGACCCTTATGCGTCGTCTTTTGGCACGCACTGCACGTCTTACAATAGACTTGCACATCTCTGTGGATCGATGGCCAGTAAAAATTTTTAAGAACCCTTTCTTTGGTTCTAGCTATCCCCATATGACCCGCTAATGGGACATCATGTGCCAAGTGCAATACTGTTGCGATCAGCAACGCTGGCACAACGACCTGCTTTAAAATGGAGGACACCGTTACATACTTACGGAACAGAATGCCCGCCTGAACAATAAAGGAGGACGACCCGTTCTTATATCTCCTCGTTTTCTCGGTTCGCGCTTCCCCAAAGCATGGGTTTAATGATGGGTCCTCCCTTTGTAATTTCGCCAAGCGCTCTGGCGTGATATCTAGGTTGACCGCTGGCGTGGCCAAAGGTCTAATGTTATCTTTATCAGCTACCCGTCGACGTGTTTCGACCGCGGCGCAAAAGTCAATACCTTTTGATTGCGACCATGCTTGCACGTTCTCATCGGAAGGGGAAACCACCCGTGATACATTCCCAATGATGAGCTGGGCGCCTGGAAAACAACCAACGACTGCTTCGACTTCCCCGCTAAGGAAAGGTGTATCTATGATTATTCTTGCCATGGGTAATTTCTCAATGGCCCCCGAAAATTGGATGCACGGGACAGTCTCACCTGTAAGCTGTGAATCCCGAATGCAATCCCTATGCACTCCCACAACGGTAGATCCTGTATCTCGTAAAACCGAGACCGGTTCGTCCCCAACAAACCCCGGATAAACCCTAAGACCACCTCCTGTATGACATGAATTTATAACGGGGATCTTTCTCCCACAAGGTAAAACACCGGAAGATAATAACTTCTCACAACTGGGACACTTAGAATACTGTCCGCCTCCGTTGTCCGATGTAACACACGCAGCCGCATGATGAAATTTATTTGGGGAACATGGACTGGAGCTACTGTCCACGTTCGCCGCTATCCTACCTGCAGGGCAGTTCACGCTGATGTGATCTGCTCTTCCGCAGTTCCAACACTTCGCGGCCCTACACTCGCGCGAAAAGTGACCCACGCGTCCGCAAGTCCAACACTCCGCTCCCTGTGCTGCCCTAGGCCTGGGTCCCCGTGACCCCTCGCGACCGGAACTAGAGTCCCTATGCCGTCGGTCATCGGCAAAGGTCACAACTCGCCCCCGGCCATTACCGCGACCTAGCCCTCCTGCTCGGTCAAACTTACCGGATCCATATGCCGGTGATTGGTGATAGCCCCTATGCTGCCCCTGGGCTTGCCCACTATAGGCACCACGCTGACGCGACCTGTCCCTAAGTCCTGCCGGCGACCCCTCGACAACGGCGATGTACCCAGCATCTTGGACGTACGCCCTGGCGACTGGTTTGGACGGATGTGCCGTACGGTATGCTTCCGCCAACTTAGACGCCTCCTGCACCGTCGCGGGTTCGTTCTCTTTCAGGAAAGCCACCAGATCTTTGTGGCACGACGCGTACAGCTGGTCACGGATCATTAAGTCTTTCAGTTTGGCAAAATCCGTGCCCACATGCGCCAAGTCTACCCAGTTCGCGAAATACTCCGTTAGTCTCGCGACGAAGGCAGCAAAGTCCTCCCTGGTATCTGCACGTGCTCGCCTAAACTGCTCCCGGAAATATTCCTCGGTACGCGCAAATCGGCGAAGCAGCAAAGCCTTCAGCTTATCGTAATCTTGCACGTCTTCGCGCTGTAGCTCTTTAAAGTAGGTTAACGCTCGTCCCTGCAATAGCGATGCCAGGTACGTGGCCCATAATTCCTTATTTTCCCCCCATTGCAATTGTGCGTTCAATTCGAACCTGTAAAGGAAGGCGTCTATGTCGTCCTTCCGGTCGTCGAACGTAGGGAGCTTAATCCTAACACCACCTTTATTGTGTACCTGCCGCTTAACTGCTTCTGTTGGCGCATTCTTTTTGATTTCCAACTCCGCGATTCTTATTCGCGCCTCTCTCTCATGCTGCTTATCTTCTAACTCCTTTAACTTAAACTCCCTTTCCTGCTCCTTATCCTGTCTCTCCTGTTGCTGAGCTTCTAACTCCTTTAACTTAAGCTCTCTTTCCTCTTCTCTCTGTCGCTCTTGAGCCTCTTTTTCTCGCTCTCTATCCTTAGCACGCTCATCGCGCATTTCTGCCTGCTGTTCTTTAATCCAGCCGCGTAGCTCTTCTCCCTCCAGGCCAAGTTCCTTACCCAACTTCATTAGTTGTTGGAGTTCCGCCATTTCACCGATTTATGGTTATGGTATCTATTATAAGACGACCAACCTGTCGGTATGATCACTAACGATACGACCAGAGACCTGAGATCACAACAGATATAACAATACCCAGTTCAGAATATAATTCAGAAATTTACCTTTACAGCACAACTAATTCTATATCTATAAAATGTATAGCACTATTAATTATAAAAGAAAATAGAAACGACAAGAATGAAGAAATACAGTAGAAGGACCACAAGTACGTCAAGGACAACGAACCAGACTAGGACAAAGACCTAAAAAAGAAAATATAATGGAAAAAAGAATGCAACCTAACTACGCCGATTACACAACAAGGTACGAACAAGAACAGAGTCTGAAAAAAAAGAACGTATCTATAGATAGGTAGAAAGAGGGACAAGAGAATACGTCTTTCTGCGGAACAGAGAAGATATCGACGCTACAACTAAACAATAATACAGGTCCCTATAGAACTGTTCACTGTGATGAACGAAGTTCCTAGATTAGCCCACCTCCCGAAGAGGATAAACTACGCTCACCACAGCAAACCCGCGCCACCGCCCGTATAATCGATTACGACAAAAACAGCAAAAACAGGGAAAAAGACAGATTAAAGGAACAGCCCACAATCCAGGGCACAAAAATTTTGACTTTTACTTAACTTTCACCCTTGATCTAAATTTCTCCCGTTTTCTCGGAGCTCTGGCTGCTTGACCTCTACAGGCTGGCACGCACACACTCTGGAAAGTTTAAATACACATTAATAATTATTCATAGCAATACATGCATCAATACATATTATTATTCATAAACATACATAAATCATATCATCATGAAATTTCCATTCATCCCACGAACAAAGACAACAGCATGAATTCCTAGCACAACAGAAAAAGAACTAAATATAACGAATACACAATGTCAAAATGACCACAGGTAAACAGGACGAGCCCCCAGTGTCACAACGGACGAGCCCCCAGTGTCACAACGGACGAGCCCCCAGTGTCACAACGGACGAGCCCCCAGTGTCACAAATCCCAGACTGGGAGATGTAATAGTTTATGACAGGACGACAATCACGAACAAACGAGTTTAACACTTAACAAAACAACCCATCAGACTCACACATTTATTAAACATAAGTATACATATAATAGCGCAATTACATACATTATATTATTGAAATGACTGCCGTACAACGGCCTTATTCTCACACACACTCTCCCGCGGATCCACAATCCGGTAGTCACTCCTAAAGGCACTTCGGCCTCAGCCTCTCCCCTCAGGGTCTTAATAGCACATTAATAATTTACTGGCACCGCAGTCTCTCAATATCCCCTCCCTATTGTCATACACCTTAGCACTCCCCTAGCACCTCAGCAGGGCAATAACACATTATTATTTCCATAGCCATCAACATGGCAACAACATAGTATCAGTTCACTAGCCTATCAACATGGCAACAATATAGTATCTCATTCACTCTCATATCTCCGTCCCTGTCCGTGGCCTGACTGCCACGACTTTATGTGCCTCTACTGTCCTGTACTGACAGCCTCACTTCTGGCCTATGTGTGGCCTCCGGCCCTAGGCTGGCCTATCCCTTGTGCTCATCGAGGTGGCTCTGCGGCCCGTCCTCGACACCTACAAGAATAACATTACATTGGTATAATACCCTACCATTTCTATTCACTCCACCTCTCCTTACAATCCATGAAGCGTACACACACTAGTTCACCTTTCACTCACCACACATCTTACGGTAACACACCTCCATCGGAGTACACACTACTCACTCGCGCTACAAATCCATGAACTCACTTTCATCTATCGCTCATGGCGCACATTGCTATATCCAATATCAAGGACTTCCACATTCCTCACATATACTTATTTACATCATGGTAATAGACGAATATAATATAATACATCAATCATAATAATCAATCAACGTTCTACATACCAGTCATTACTGGAACAACACTCATCCGTCTCCCGACTGCTTTCACTTATGTCCGCCCGCTGGGCTCTTATTCACAGGTCCGCTCCGTCGGACCTTCTAACTTGCAGTGATAGTTATACAGCGCTTTCGCCTCATTCAGACCCCCCCCCCCCACTACTCACAACAGCACGCTTAACTTGCTGTCTACTGTGAGTCCTTCTTACTCTACACCCGCTCTGTAGCAATCCCCTTAATTGCACTCACTCCACTCGTGACAAACAGGTTAGGTTTTTTCCTATGTTAGTCGTTATATTCCACAATGTGCCTAGAATTCTATGGACAAACCGAATAATATTTAAGACGAGAATTTTCTTTTTTAAGAGCAAATAATTCAATTTCACTTTCATATCAACAACAAAAAGGAAACATTTTTTTTCAAAAAAAAACAAACTATGGCAGCATCCAGCAGTGTATACAAGTCAGAATAGTGTTACAGGATACGCAATAAATGTGTAACATATCCCACGGACCTCAGCAGACATGATTTCCATTTTGTGTCGGTGTCGCGACATCCCAACGGTGTTGTCCATCCTGGGATTGGGACGTAATTCGAAACAGTAGACAGACAGAGACGGCGGCGGCGGCTCTAGGCAGCTGTTGGCGCGGCATTTTCCTTACCATCGCGGCAGTGGATTGTATTACAAACTGAACACACACAACCACACACTTGCAGGAAAACACACACGTATGCACTACACAGAAACAAATAGACACAGAGAGGAAGGCAGTGCAGGCGCAAGAAGGCTGGAAGTGGCCAAAGTAGAACAAAAAAAGAAAAGAAAAAGAGAAGTTGAGAATTGTACGCGTGTTCAATCCCTGATGCTGATTCAAGGCATTGTGAAGAATTCATGTGAATTTGTACACCTGAACGCAGACCAGAATATCAACCCACTGCTTTGGCTAAATACACAAATAAACACTTGTATCGATAAGGGATGGAGTAGAAATGTTGTTTAAATCCAGACCAAAAACAGTTCCGAGAAAACGTGACAGTACACAATCTGATTTCAGATTAATTCCCGATACTTGAAACCTTTGCGTTTTATGTCTTGTAGACTAAATGAAATCGTTTCGGGTTACTGTTCGGATCAGACATTCTGGAAGTGATTAATGTCCAAGAAACCGGGTCGGAGATGAGAGAGTGGTGCCGTGGGAATACGATTTAGTCATGATTCCTTTGTTCTTTGAATTTATAGAGTGAAAATAGATTTCCTCTCAAATTTCAGTTCTGCTTTCATTGTTGGAAACACACATAAAATATAATTATTGTGTGTCGAAAGACCAAAACTCAAACCACCTTTCACCGTCAGCAGAAATAAACGGATAAACAACAAAGGCGATTTAGACACGGCCAGAACAAAATGGTAAACCATCATTTTCATGTAAAATATCTCATTAACAAAAACAACAGCAAAAAACCACCCACTCTCTCCGCTTCTTGCTGCCCACAGGAATTCAGACACTGGAATACAAGATGTAACACTTATTGTTACATCCCGTGAAGCAATCCTTATCCAGTAGCATTCAGTAAGATAAACAATAGGCTGTTAGTATCATGGGAAGCGTCGAAAAACAAGGACCAAGACGAAAACAAGCATGTAGGAGCCACTACAGGGATGGGCCTATGTAATGTTATTGTTTGTTTTCTCGTTCCACTTTAATTCAATCAGCGAGGCAATGAAATGGGCCGTGTCATATCGTTTCGACACTCAACATAACGTCAGTACCCGGTTACGAAAGCTCCTGGCCAAGTCCAACATGACTAATTAATCCAATAATTGTTTGCTGACTGGAATGGAACCTATCGATTGTGGCGGCGAGTATACAAAGCTCCTTGAAGCTTCAGTTCCAGAGAAACACTTGATATATTGTGAAAATTGGTGGGGAAACCCGCACAGAATGGTGCTTCATGCATGATGGTCGAGCATTCAAGAAAATGGTGCAGCCCACTCTTCACGTCAATTGTTCTAGATTGTGCCATTTCATTTTGGCATTCAACGTTTTCCCTGCTGTCACATACGAAAGTCTGCAGCCGCCCAGGTTGAGTGTTTTTCAGGAAAAATATGTATGCTTTAGAAATTGTCACGCTATTGGAAACCTGCCTTCATCACACGTACGACATAATAAGATTTACTAAAATTTTGTTAATGGATAAAATTCATAACAGTACACTGAATTGTAAATTTTATACTCTGTAACATGAATTCTGATCAATGTTAAGTAATGTGCTCAGCGTGATCTTTACAATTTTATTTTATTTTGTTATCGCTGTTCAAGTAAAGACTGTACATTTTTGTTCATTTGTTCCTTTCATCAATTTTATGTGAGATGTCTCAAGAATTACAAAGTAATTTTGTTAAAGGTCTCTCATTTAGGAAAAAAAAGCGCATTGGCTAGATAGATCAGTAAGATTTGCTGTAAGCCCTGGCGGTTCATCTTTCTTCCTTTAATCCTGTAAGCCAGCTTTTCAAATGTACATCGGCGTAACATTCTCTCTTCCAGAAAGGTTACATGAAACGAGTTCCTGTGTCACGTTGCCCCGAGGTCTCTCCTGTAAATAAGATACAAATAATGCACATTAAGTGCACGAGCTACAAAGAATCAAATGACAGAGTGACGTCCTTTGAAGTTTTAAAAGGTCAAAGAAATCCGAAGTGGTTTAGATTTTCACTGGGGAAAATTAAGTTTCTTTATCCAAAAAACGTCCACATCTTAAAAAAAAAAAGTGCAAGTTTCAGGTAATTAGCAAACAAGACACGTTTAGTCTTGACAAACTGGAATCATACAACCAACTGTTTTACAAACTGGACACTTTCTGTCAAACTGCCTAAGTCCGAAAAAAGAAGTTCGGAAAAGACGCCATGGTTGAATATCATTTTAGGTCCAGGGCAGTCAACAGACGAATAAATAACCCCAATGAGCAAACTCAGAATTTATGACAGTATGAAGGCTTGTTTTCAAAGACTATTTCAGAGACAATAAATGTTCACCATGGGTAGCAAATGGAAAGTTCTGAATGTAAAAAAGATATTGTAATTCACAAACAAAAACAACAAAGCTTTGTGAAGGGAATTTTTTTTTCAGGAGGGGGAAGGGACTGGAATTTAGAATAATTATGTTGTGTGTGCCCAGTGGAATGGCCGGGAGAGGGCCAGGGGTGATTGCAAGTTCTGGGAAATATTGAGAAAAGTCAATCAAATCAACACCAATTAGTAGCAGTGACCACAGCAAAATTCTCTTTGTGCATGGTTCTCACGCGTCTTTCAGGTTCGTGCTTTTAGTATCAACAGCATCAGCAATACCAACCAGTGAGTGAACATTCTTGCTGTTTCATTCAGACACGAGGACGACGCTTTCCGGCTTTCAATCCTCTTTTTAAATCCGGTTGTTCTGTTTGGCAAGTAAAGAGACAATCTTTGTGACTGACAATCTCCCAAGTGCCAGGTCGAACACCATGTTGATTAACAAAGACAAAATAACAGAAATGGATATTTTAATGGCAAAGTAATACGGAGCGCTTAAGAGATATGGCCTAAATAAACGAAGGCTAAATTCTCACTGAGAACAAAGGACTATTTTGAAGGGCATGGTGATGTTGAAACCTTTGTTTGAAAAACACAACAACTAGAGACCATCATACAAAAAGATGAGCCTTCTCTAGAAGCAAAAACAACTTGAAAGAATAGAATTTATGTGGTGGCTAAAAGGTTCTCAGTAATGGTCGATGTCGCAACTGTTGTTTTGGTGAAAGTCAGAGGAAAAGGAAAATGTACACCGCACTGGAAAACCCAGCTTTCTTCCATGATGATGTTCATTAGTCTGTGGAGAGGGCATTTAGGAGGATAATATGTCATTTGGAATCTGAGTCGTCAGAATGTGTAATCGGAATATTAGCCACATTACACCTAAAACAACAAGATAACATTATGTAACAATTTCTTTGATTCCTACGATTGTGTTGTTTATTCATTTATCTCTGTTTCGAAATACAATTTGCCATGTTTTTGAAACAATTGCAGTACGGTACGTTAATACATCCAACAATCATTTGATATCAAGGCAGTATTTTCCATCAATGAACAGCGGCAACACCCTTGGAGTAAATACAAAGTAGAAGGCGCGAATGGCGCCTTATGATGTTTGATTTCCTCACGGTCTAGCATGTTAGACGGTCTTGTTAATCTAACTCAAGAAGATCTTCTTTCTACTGCCTCGTTCAGAGAGCCTGGTGTTACCACCTCATTCAACCATTCAAGTCCATCGTGATCAGTATTGATGACTTGACAATGTTTCCCGAACGGCTAGTTCTTTCACTGATGTATCTTCACGCTGGTCACGAGCCAATAGTGTTCTTTACGTGATTGGGAGGGTCACATTGTAGCCGCTCTGGTAGGGTCTTCCCCCCTGAGTTTCGGCAAGTCAGATCTATTGCTATTGCGGATAATCTTTATTACATCGTGGGTGGTCGTTAAGCGAGAAATTTTCTCAGCATCAAACTCGCAACCTTGGAAACAGATGCTCATCTTATCCCATGTTAGGCACTGTAGTAATGTAGGTCACTACAGTTACTACAATAACATAACTCTCAGTGTTATGATTGCCAGTAGCCGTCTTGACCCTGCCTTGCCATCGGACTCAGATGGTCTCAGACAACAGAGTGAGATCGCCTTTGGGAAACCCTTCTTCACTTTAAACAAAACCATCGCCCAAGTCATCTTCTCATCCCCAACCCATCCTTTCATCCCAAGTCCTGTGGCGACTGGCAAGCGACGAAGCGACAAGTATGGGCACACTGGCAGTCATGGCCGGAAAAGACGGCCCAGGCCAACAAACAACAACAAGGCATAACTTCATACTTCCATCCCTATGACCACTTATATAAGTATGTCTTATTTCCACAGAGAATGCTTCCCGCATTCGTTTAATGCTTGGTGCCAGAGTGTTTGCCATTCCAGACCTACATTCACCCCTCCAAAAACGTGGCACATAGCCCAGCCTTGTCGTAACAAGTCTACACTTAGACCGAGAAATGGTTCATTTATGGAAATTATGTCTTAGTGCCCAAGGGGTGCCTTTGGGCAACACCATCCAAGGATATAACTCTCAGGTTAGACCCTCTTGCTCATTCCACCTAGAGCAGTGTACCCTAATACCCCCCCCCCTTCCCCCGCAACCCCCAAAGCTCGCAAACGGTCTTGTTAGTTTAAGTCAGCGATCTACATGCACATCACTGATCTAGGTTCATGCCACAATTGACACTGTCCCCGACAAATCATCTACCGTACTCATCTATAGCAGCTATATTACTGATTACTGATAGACCTACCACTGTTACCACGATACGGCCACCAATATTATATTACCTCTACTGACATTATTAAGCTACTACATACTACACGTTCCTATGTCATCATTATTATGCTACAGTGGTCATTACTGTGCTATTACGAACGCTTACTTTATTTTATGTATCTACAACTTTTTAGATGATTACTTTGAGGCAGACCTGTCATGAGAGGTCTTCAGTTTTATTATTTTTGTTACCATACATGGATACAAAAAGCATCAATTTCAAATCAATAATAGATTATTTGTTCCCATTTTATCTCGAGCGCAGCTTCAGCACAAGGCTGATATATCAGACAATAATTCCCCCGAGGTCTTCTGTGTACGTGCAAAACAGAATACTCCCTCGTATGACAGCTCATGAATTTCAATGTAAGTGGCGTCTCGCGGGAGGTTTGACATGGTTGTTCTGTCATCTGTGCCAGATTAGAATTGGTCGTAGTGAAGAAGGATTAGGGATTCAGTTTCATTGACCTATCCGAAATTTCAACAATGAGTGGCTAGAAGGCATGTTGCTCTTTACATACTTGGATCACGTCTCTGCGCTGAGCAGTGCCAGACAATTTCACGCTCAGTTAGTGGACCTGTCGCGTAGACACATACACACAATGTACACACGTGTACACGCAAAACATACATACACACACATGTACACACATACACAGTCATTGGCGAAATATTATTATAAAAAACCACAGAAAAACTGTGTGGGGTAGCAGCAAGGCTATAAGCAACGTCAAAATTGGGCAAAAAGAAAAAGTTGTATGTAGCAAAGCCCCGCGTAAGAAATAATACCCAAACGATACAATGCAAACTAAGAGAGATGACAGAAAATGTTAAATATTTCGGCTGTCGCCTTCGCAATATTCTATACCTTTCTTATTGTTCGATTGTTTTATTGTTGGATTGTTTTCTCTGTTCCATTGTTTTTCTGTTGTTTATTCTTTTTTTTCTTGACAAAGGCGATATATGTATGGAATGGTTTTTCAGAAAGACTGACAGATATTATTTCTTCATTTGAGAAATTCAGACTAAAATCAGTCATGCATCGGAAACGACTGATGACTGACTTATAATGTCTCCCTCAAGCCTTGTATGTTTTGTACAGCATGAACGCATAATTATATCTAAGTACATAACAGAGAGAGAGAGAGAGAGAGAGAGAGAGAGAGAGAGAGAGAGAGAGAGAGAGAGAGACAGACAGACAGACAGACAGACAGACAGACAGACACAGAGAGAGAGAGAGAAAAGGAGAGAAAGACATAAATGTATGTCAACATTTTTTTTTAGGGGGGGGGGGGGCGGGGGTGTACTTTGTATTGTTTGTCTCTTCTGAATTGTTTCTTGCCCCTTTAACGTTCGTTTCATCATTCTCTCATTCTTGTGTTAATTCCTGTTCTTCCCCTTCTTCGTTCTTTGCTTTAGGGTTCTCTGTTCGTCACCTCTGTCCTCTTCCCTCTCCGCCGTTCACTTAGTAAGCTTATCTGTCTGTCTTTCTGTCTTTCATTCCGTCCATCTGCCGGTCTGTCTATCTTTGCGTATCCCCATTTTCTTAGATTTCTATCTTCCAGACTGTCTATATGCCGCACTCTCTGTCTTTCAGATGGATTCTCTGCATACCTTTTTATCCTTCAGTCTGTCTATTTGAATGACTCCCTGTCTTTCATCCTGCCCCCCTGTCCGTCTAAGTGTCATCGAACTGTCTTATTGCTTAACACTTTTGCACATCCCAACAACGCATTAACCTAAAATAATGCGCTACTTTTTTTTATGACGTTGTCAGTCGCAGACTGTTCACTCTCATCAAGTTTCCTTTCGTTGATTTCTCTAGGGAATTTTTATGCCCCGTTACAAAACATTCGAGCCAATGATGGGAATGAGACAAGGCCTTCTTTCAGCGG
Source organism: Onchidella celtica (assembly GCA_963931925.1). Classification (NCBI taxonomy): domain Eukaryota; kingdom Metazoa; phylum Mollusca; class Gastropoda; order Systellommatophora; family Onchidiidae; genus Onchidella; species Onchidella celtica. The sequence continues at coordinate 20,736,561 of OZ007571.1, forward strand.
CGTGACCGGTTCAGTGCTGAATCTTCGATTCGGCTGTTAGCGATCTGTGATGGAGTAAATGTGACATTTCTGAAACTATGGACTGAAAACTATACTGTGCAAAGTGGACCTAGTCATTCTGAAAGAGGTTGGTAACGAGAAAAACAACAACACTTTCTTTGCTCATTTCCTTATACCTCCCTTACAGCACATCTATCTATCTATCTATCTATCTATCTATCTATTTATCTATCTATCTATCTATCTATCTATCTATCTATCTATCTATCTATCTATCTATCTATCTATCTATCTATCTATCTATCTATCTATCTATCTATCTATCTATCTATCTGTCTGTCTGTCTCTCTGACTGTCTGTCTGTCTGTCTGTCTGTCTATCTATCTATCTATCTATCTATCTGTCTATCTATCTATCTATCTATCTATCTATCTATCTATCTATCTATCTATCTATCTATCTATCTATCTATCTATCTATCTATCTATCTATCTATCTATCTATAACCAAATGTTGGAGATTGCTTTCTATGAGGAAGTCGAGAAAATAAATCATGACATTATATTCCTACTGCTAACGATTCCTCCAAGTTGTGAATGCGTTCTCTGTTTCTTAGTAACACGAGAATACACCGTTCGTGAAGCTAATTAGTTCTCGCTTAATGATCCAGTTACTTCGCGAATAACCAAAGTTTCAGCTCAATGGTAGCACACCTTACAGTGGTCTCAGTGAATCCTTGTAATGAATATCATATAATAATAATAATGATAATAGTAAGATAATGAACTTTTCGGGGTAAACAGGAAGTGTTGAACGAGAATTTCTTTTCTTATGCCTCCCATTTTTGTCGCTCTCATCCGTTTGCTTTTGTTTACTCCACAATCGGTCTGCTCTGTCTCCTCTCCCGTTATCTTTCTCTCCTTGTCTGTCTGTCTCTCTGTCTGTCTGTCTGTCTATCTGTCTCTCTCTCTCTCTCTCTCTCTCTCTCTCTCTCTCTCTCTCTCTCCTCTCTCTCTACAACACTTGGGTGTGGATGATCCTCACCCCTATCACTTTTCCGTCTCCACCATCCATTAAGTTCTCGCTGCATCATTGTCTCTTGCTTCCTCTGCTTTACTTTCCCATCCACCATCTGCGCTCCTTTTTTCTCCTTCTCTTAATTTTTTTTTTATCTTTCTCCTTTGCTCTCGTGCTTGGTTTCTTCAACATCCTTTTTTTTTTTTAAACTCTTCCTTATTGTCCATCTCTCCTTCTCTAGCCGCGTGAAAGAAGAATATTTTTTTAAATTATATTTCTTGGTGCATTTTGATGTAGCCATAAGACAAACATGAAATAACATTGTGGGATTTCTCTCTGACGAACGCCTTGCAATCTAACACTCCAAACTACAGTCTCATTTGTCGTTCTCAGCCATTCTCAGACATTTTCCATGAAAACGCTTCCTCATTTTCAGGGCCTTATTGCATTTCACTATAGAGCTGTCTCAACGCAAGGGGACATTGAGCAGTTGCCCAGGGGACCAACGGGTTAAGGGGGTGTGGGGGGGGGGGTGTGGGGGGGCAGGCATGCAAATTACTGAGTAGTTGCGCAAGGGACGGGCCGCAGCCTATGGTTTTGCCCAGGAGCCCAAAATGACGTCAAGACGACCTTGTTTCACATAAATATTCCTCAGACAAAATCAAACCTATGAGCTCAGGCCACATTCCACGACCATGAGTAGCAACATCAGACTGTATTGTGTTCAATAATCGCATTCAACAACAGAATATTCTAGGAAACAAGAACAACAATGGCAGGTGGCAGAAAAAGAAAACAAGGGCAACTTAACAATAAACATCAGAAACAGAAACTTTAGGCTTAGTTAGATCTCTGGTTACGACAAGACTCTGTCAGTGACAATCCTGAACATACTGTCACTCTCATGCTCAATGTTTGCAATGTTTTGGGGGTGGGGGCATAAACAATTCATTGTGTTTCTGTGTACACAATTTTGTACATATCTCAGGGTGTCTGTCTTAGTGGGGTATTGTACGAAGCCCGGAACGACACAGTCAGCTGCTGGCAGACAAAACGTGCACACCATAATTTCTTATATATTTTCTTAGTATATCCGGAAAAAAACTATCATACTAAGCCCCGTCAGACACAGTAAGCTTCTGCCATTATTTCTTGAGTCTACATTTTGCTGACGGCATCTGGATGTGACGTTCCGGGATTAGTATGATATCTCCCTTAGCCACAGACTTCGATGCTCCACCAATACGCACGTTTGTGTATACGATTACCTTAGTGGATTTGTAAAACGAAAAAAGATTACAGGGAACGAAGAGAGTACAGGTGGAATATCTACAGGAGCAACAGCTGTGATATTATCAAGGAGCTCCTTGGGTATTATCTATACTCGTTTTACACTGCGGGCACTGCTGTAATAATACAAGTGTGTGTATAGGGTTATCTTGGTGAATTTGTAAATTGAGAAAAGGTTGTAGAGAGCGAATCAATGTGTAGGTCGAATATCTCTGCAGAAGCAACAGCTGCAAAATTATCGAGGGGTATTTGCCCTATTGCTGTATGCGACAATTTGCCAATATTGAGGTTTTATCATGAAAGTGGTTCTCTCACTCCTAATTTCAGTTATGTACAAGTGTCATTCCGATCGGTTAAAAATGTTTCAAGATATGTGTTTGTGACGCAACGTTTTATGCGTTTCAGCCCGTTTGCTGACCAAACTTCAATCCTCATTTTCTTGAAAAAGCAAAAATGCACATACAACAATAATTTATTATGTCAAACACCTGACATTATCTCCCACCACCCCTTGGTCAGCCACCTTCGGTTCCCAGAAAATGCACAAGCTATGCACAGATTTGCCAGTTCTGTTCTCTGCCGTAACATTGTCAGCGTGACACACGCGTCGTTCTGATCACTTGTAACAAGAAAAACCCGGCAAATTCCTGCATCCATTTTGTAGGAAGATTTTTTTAGGCCTTTTTTAAGTTGTTTAATATTCAAAGGATTTACGGCTTCCAACTGGAAGTTGCCCGTTTAGGAACGTGATTACGAAGTCAGTTTTCACATAAATGTTCGTTCATTGCTGGAACTGTATGACTTCAGTGCAAAATCCGAATATAAGAGAGAGCGAGATTTTATCCAATCTGACTGTGCGAAGGAAAGAAAACCATATCTGGGGTCTTTCTGAACGTTTGTATCAAGATAACATAATAATATGACATTAACAATTCATATGATTTCGCTTCCAATTGTTCGTCTATTCGTTTTGAATCTGAACACTTTCAAGTTCGTGCTGACCTGAGTTAGAAGAGATATGCCAGGGCAAAAAGCGTTAGATGTGGATAGGGGTGCATTCAGAGGTCTTCTGTTCTCCACTAAAGCTCACTCATGACTGACCTTGGGGTTTTCATAGTTTCACAAGACTGGATTTGGGCGTTAAATGGTATTGTCAACATGAATTAGGCCGATGGTGCATTGTGTCAAGTTTGTTTCGTCCCGGTTTTAGTGTGAAATGTGAACAGTGGGGTTAATGAGCGTTCGCGCACTAGTGTCTCAGAGCGCCCTAAACGCATGGGTACGCTGTGCAGTTGCCCAGGGGACCCAAGGATTCAATAGCTCTGGTTTTAGGTCTTTATGTTCGGAGGTTCGCTGCTCTTGATATTTCCACCTCACTTTTCTTGTTTTGTATTTATTTTGTCTTGTTAATGTTTTTATGTGTTTTAGTTGTAGGTTTTTTGTTTGTTTGTTTTTTTTCTTAATTTTGCCCGGGCGGTGGCCTTGTTCGGCCTGTTCTTCTCGATTTCCAACTGCCAAGGTATTTTTAACGTGGGCAGCGTGCCCTCCGAGTTTTTCTTCGTTATCCGAGAAGACTAGGTATTCGATCCTACCTACAATAAGGTCAGGGACAGGATTCCCACCCACCCACCCCCCCCCCTCCTAAATTCCAACATCCCTGTACCGACCGGGAATCGAAGCCAGTGCCTTCGGCATGACAGGCGAGCACCTTGCTTCTAGACCAACGTGTCCTCTCGGTTTTGAGGTTGGGGTGGGGAAGTGGGGGGGCAAGCATGCAAATTTATGAGTAAATGCGTAGGGGCGGGTCACGGTCTATTGCTTTGCCTAGGGGGATACTGGTGAAGACGGTCCTGACAAGTTGGCACGTCAGAACTGTCTTGGGTCAGCTGAGCACAGAGACATGACTCAGTGTAACCACTAGCTTTAGTTAGGCGCCTTACCTACTATAGAATTACCATAAAACGTATCATTATTTTATGGCGTCGATCCCAATTCTTGGTACTCTGTCACGATCATTCAAATACAAGACAATTATAGGTTACGTGGAAATAAATAATCAAATTCATGTTCTAGCTTTCCAGTGACTGATATAGCTGTCAGCAGGCATGTCTGTCGCGGACGCGCCTGATTTATTATTCTGTCCAGAAATGTGTGTACTTTTCTTTGTTGGTTTTTAAAATTATTATGGAGCTTTAAATGTGTTAAATATACACACAGCATAAATTACATTTAAGTGGTTAGCTTTTAACAACAAGGTGTCAAAATTAATATTGTTGACGAAAAGGACAGAGCTAGTGCTCTTAGGTGGATCACGAAAAAAACAATTTTGAGAAACACTGACGTAGATGACACTTCCTAACGTGACAAAATGACATTACGTTCATTAACAATTCATACATCGGATATGCCAGTGGTTATTGGCATGGCTCAGAACCCCTAAAATCCGCAGTCACATGACATGTCATTTGTAACGGTTTGCATGTTCTGGTGTGAAGCCGTGCTTAATAATTATGAACGGAAACGGAAACGGCAACCGAAACATTAAAAATCCATCAAGTAGAAAACAGAAAATGTTTCCATTGTATACAGAAACGACATTGCCGTAAACATGAAAACGATTATTTCGATATCACTACTTAAAGGGTTTTGGCGTTCTGTTACCGTTTCCTTTTCTGTACACAAGAAAACCCAGCTTAACTGTCCTTTATATGAAATGTTAAAAATGCCGGAAATACTGGTTCTCAATTGGTTCTCTCAGAGAGTTTTCAGATTGTCAAGCCATTGCTGCCGTCCGTTACATGATCACTGGGGCTGGGAGAATCCGAGCAACCCCACTGTCTGTAAAGGATTTTAGTGCTAATTTAATGCAGTTAATGTCCAGTCAAATCAAAGTACTGTTTTACTCTTTCCACAATAGCCACCGTCCACTAATACTTATAACATTGTTTAAGAGAAAAGATTTTTGAGGACACTGTCAGGAGGTGGGTACCAGTTGTAAGGCTAAGTAAAAAATGTCTATCGGACACAAGAAGGCCAGTGCAACTGCGTGAGGGCCTCCCTTTTCTTTATTTTAAAGTACAAACAGTAGGAGGAAGTCCCCAAAAACCGAAGGCTTGCGTCTTTCTGCATCTAGTTTATCAGGGTCTCTCTTTAAGTTTATGTTTACTTTTGTCATCCTCGTCAACTTCCATAGGCCTCTGACAATACAATATTATTATTGTTGTTTTTTTTCCTTGTCCATGGTCAAGCTCCGAAAGAGAGGGGCAGGGTTGGAGTGGAGGTACATAAAATAGACATTGCATTAACAGGAGCTGTTCATTTTTCTTCAGTCGCTATGTTTTATATTTTACATCATCGTTTTACAGTGAAAGTATATTCCTTCTCTGCCAAATGCACAAGAAACAGTATAGTGCTGAACACAAATTTCCATCCTGCAAACCAAGAAATCATAGCCTAACGTGAATACGAACGAGGCTATAAGATATTCTTGTGTCTGCTATTTCTGCCAAATCTATCACAAGCGGGGAACGAGGTATTCTTTCGGACGGTATTGATCTTTGCTTCTCAGTCAGGATCATCCCCTGATTCCTGTCTTACTTTTTTTTTCCATTATTTTCTACCAACCAACCCCCCACGCCCCCCCCCCGCCCCCCAACATCATGTGGCGTTGCGATACACCAGTTCCTCCTCATCAGAAAACGAGGCCTAGTTTATGTTTTATAGCCGTCAGCTAATGGAGGTTCTCTGGGAAAACAAGTTTGGCTGTCCGCAGACTTATACTGTGCGTAAAGAATTTAATTCTCTGTATATGGGAGCTAGTTAATTAAAAGTACAATAGTCTAACGAGATCAGTGGGGATATGAATCATTTAAAGTTTCCGATTCCCCTAATTTGTATTGTCATTCCCTCTCTTTCCCTTTATTTTCACGATAAAGGTGGAAATTGAGGTGATGTGGGGGGGGGGGGGGGCAGAGGGAGTAAAAGAGTTACATAATGTCGATCACATATGAATTTTATATGGGTTATGATTTACAATGGATTAATTTGGCGGTTGTATCAGTAAATTGCTTTCGGAAAAAGGCTCAGTCTTATTTTTAGAAATGTCCTTTCCTACATCGTTATAGAGCCCTCAGCCGGTTCAGTGAGACGGTGGGTGCTGATTAATGTCTCACTAGAGCTGTGTATGCAATCTCAACCCACATGCTGCCAAACAGCACAGTCAAAGAATAGCTAATTATTGCTCTCATTTTCGTGACTGTCACCGTCGAGAAAAACTTAAAGAAATAAAATTAGTCAACAATTAAATATATTTTCTCCTTATGGCCCTTTTTATAACTCTTCAGCACTTGGAATTTTTTGATTTTTATTTCTTCGCTGTTTAATAACGAGATCTTCAATATCTGACATCATGTTTTTAAATAATCCAACCAGGGTTAAACTGGAATCTATTTAGGATTTTCAAGCCTAAAAAGAGAGCCATTGTTTTGTTTTGGCCTTGACAGGAAGGGATAAATTTCTTTCTTTTTTTCTTCGATATTTTTAGCAAGAAAATTTTGAGACAAGAATAATAGACATGAAATTTATTTTTTAAGTCATATGCCAATCATTTGGATCCGTGCAAGGGTTTCAGATTACATTTTGTCTATATATGTGAGTTGTTGTTTTTTTGGTTGTTGTTGTTTTTTGACAGAATCGAGAAAATTTGAGACGCAAGATTTCTTTTCCCATGACATGTCCCAATTAGGATCTGCACACTCTGTATTTCTGTGTGATATATCGCTATATGTAAAACCCTACATTATTTTCTTATGTTCAAAAAGTTCAGTGTAATCTTGGCTTATCCTGCCGAAGTCCAGACAGATTTCCGAGCTGGGAGGTATATCAGGAACAGATGTTAAACTAGCGGATTACAAATGTTTTCAGGAGCAAAGTGCAGCTATAGGACAGGGTTATTGGCGCGTTCTTCACTAATGCTGGACTCTGACCGGAGACAAACAGACGGACAGATAGACAGATGAACAGACACACAGTGCAGAAAGACAGCCGGGCATGCAGGCAGACAGGCAGACAAATAGACAGACAGACGAAAAAGAGAGAGTGGAATTGTCAAAACCGAACCATTGAGGCACGAAAAATGAAAAATAAGAGGGGAAGAAATCTGAAAAGACATTATTCTGATGATATACAGCAAATTGTACCAGGTCAGTGCGGTGGTTTAAGTGCGGTCATTTACATCCGATGCGACTGAACTTCCCTAAAGGTCTGAAACATTTCTGGACAGCACATTGAACTCATTTTGCTCGTGGATTTTCATGATCACGATCACCGGGAAACAACTCTGGGTTCATAAACCCTTAGTCTACTTTGTAATTTACTGCAGTGATGGCAATCTTACACATTATGCCCGTCACGTAAAAGTAAATTAATGAGTAGGCTCAAAACACAAACCTTTCATCACTAGGCACTGTAGTTACATCCTCCTACCGCCTTCTTGTATACTGAAAATGACTGCCGGTAAAAATATCCGATATTCAAAACTGCAGATAAATGTTTGCTCAAAAATGCAATAGCCTTCACTTCTCCAGTTGTGCATTCGATGCCGTTTCGTGTATATTATTGTGGATGGAAAAGTCTCTGATCTGCGCATCTCTCTGCATGTTTAAATCGTTGTTGCATAGTTTGGCGAGATGGTTCTTTTTTTTTTTAATGGGCAATAGATTTTTATTTCTCCTTCTTGGTTTTCATCATCATTATTCTTTATCTTTTAATTTCTCTAAAGCTGCACTGAAAAAATGAAAAAAAAATTATGCGTGTGGATTTTTCCCGCACCTACAGGGAATATCTCTGCAGCTGCGTGCATTTCCTGGTTTCCAGCCTCCATTGCGTTTTTATCTTCCAATAAGTTCGTCTTAATTAGCTGGCAGTTTCTTAACGCGGTCTTTTTTGTCTGTTTACCAGTTTCTCATTAATGCTACAAAGCCCACGTGCATATTCTGGACACGCTAGCGTCCGTTGACCCTCAGAGTCCCAGAAAGCCTGGGCTGCTAATACTTTGTCTGAATTGGTTGTCGCCGTTAAAATCAAACCGATTTTTAGCAGGATTTCCTGAAAAGCATTATCTGCATGAGAATTTGGATAAGGAGCAACTAAATGCTTCTTGTATTTAACTAAACATGCACAGTTTTGAAAAAAACGACGTAAAATCTCTGGGCCGAGATAAAACAGGGAGCCACATAAATCTGTGCACTGCAAACTCTTGAAATAAATCTGTTCCGAAAGAAATTTCGCCAAAAAGGAATTCTTTGTCCCAAGCATAATCTACTATAAATAAAGAAAGAGGTAGCAGCCTGATTTGTCACAGTGATGAGACGTTTTTAATTTGTAATTATTATAAGGTTATCAAAATTATCTTCTTGCTGAAGAGAACTAGGGTTTCAATGCGGGAATCTTTCTCAATCGGAAAAGAAGCTTTTTTTGACAAAGAAAGGAAAGAATTAACAAGTAGAAGAGACATCACTCACACACGATGAACATAGATGTGGGTGGGTCTGACAAAACTGGGCTAAAAGGTGAAATGTTTACACCTCTTTAAAAAATCGAAATAAAATATTTCTAAGACGATTTCAAGCAAAATATTTTAACCAAATGCAGGAAAATGGCTAATCTTTCACATTATAAAGAAACCTCAATTTTCATAGAAAATGGTTCACCCTTTGGAAGGGTTTTCTTGAGAATTCGATTTTTCACCTTAAGCCCGATTTCGTCAGATCCACTCACAAATGGCAATATGGAAGCAAGGTGAGCTATCAGACAAACAGCAGAACAGGTGACACTAGAAAAATGCGGCCAAAAGTGGCAGATTATTTATCTTTGAACAAGATTTTAAAAAAACATCTGAGCAACGTAGTGTAAGCATAATAAGCGTGAACGTGTCAAACAGTGCAGTGTTACAATGTGAGTATGACGTGGGGGCGATGTAAACATTCTGCTGGATGTCGAGGTATGGCATCGCCGCGGGGCCTTGTGCGGTGTAGTGGTGTTTGGGAATGGGTGGATTCATATGGACTTTTTTTTTTTATTAATCTTTTTACTGGGGACTTGAAAAGTGTGTGGGGGGGGGGGGGTGGGTGGGGACAAGAGGTTGAAACGTATTTTAAACATAAATGGCTGAAAATGTTTGTCTCAACAATAATAGCAACAACAACAACAAACCAGTGGGAAGAGAGACATGCGCAATAAAATTGCTTTCAGCTAAAAGGAAAGAAGACGCGATGTTGAATGATGTGGTTAACTTGGATGTGATCAGAAACTGACGGGATGGCTAATAGGTTACAGTTATACACAACACCATGAGGAAACAGACAGTCAAGAGTGGAGAGTACAGTTAACTGTTGTGAGTTTTCAAGTAGAATGAACGTGTTGGAATTTTGATGCTGGTGCAGAGAAGGCAGGCCAACCGAGTAGATAGATGGGTGGATGAGTTGCTGAATCATGGATGAATAGATGACAGATGGATAGAAAATAAAAGATGTGTTTGTGGGTGAGTGACCAGGCGGATGGATGGACGGACAGACGGATGATGGATGAATGGATGGATGGATAGAGGGATGGATGCATGGATGGATGGATGGATGGGAGAAAAACATGAGCAGATGACAATGAAGCAATGAAAAACAGATAATGATGGAGGATTTCTAATGAGGGCGGTTGCTATTCTGAGGATTCATAAATGATAAACACTAAAAATAACTTCAGGTTTATCCCAGTTTCATTCACACTCATGATTTACATCATATTTGAAAAATCACAATTTGTATGGCTAATTTGTGCGTAAAATGACAGAATTGTCCTGTTTATATTGCTCCATGCCAATTTGAATGGGCGACACCACAGAAATGAAGCTTTTGACGTTCCCAGTGTCTAATTTGCTGAGTTTTCCAATCAACCTGTGAGAGAAGGCTGCCTTTGCTCTGTATCATTCCAATTACTTTCCTGTTCGAGATTTCCATTTTCCCTCCTTTTTTTCCCTTTGTTCGTGCGGGTTTTCATCCCATTTGCCCTTTGCTTACTTATTATTTTTACAATTATTTTTTTTTTATAATTCCACATGTCTCTGCAACATTCAGATTCCCTGATTTGCTTAGCTTGCTAAAGCATTCTTTTTTCTTCTTGGACGCAGCTGGGGTGATTCAATGCAATTCTGCTCCAATTCATTCCTTTTCACTCCAATCAATCGATGTCAGAGTTTTTTTGTAAATTCATTCGAAACTTATCTTTACCCCCCCCCCCCACCACCACCACCACCACCCCCGCCTTCCCAGCCCCTTTTTTGAAAAAAAAAAGTTCTCCTGTCCTTTCCTTTTTTTATTTCAAAAATAATTCTTTCTATGTCGTTTCATTTCATTCTTCCACGTTTTTTGTTTTTTTTAACCATTCTCCTATTTCTGGAAGTTTCTATTTTGGCCACTCTTTCCAATACATTTCGTTATGCTTCCTTCTAGTAACAAATACACGAAACAAATGCACAGCTTACGGCATCTTCCCGTAATCATTTTGCCACACAGATACGGCTAAAGGTTGTGTATGACCTTCAGTTTAAACCTCCGGAATTCCCGGGTGACATTTTGCAGAGACGCTGTGGGAATCTACCCTTTTGAAAATAATGTGTTTCTATTACGTTCCAAATCACGTGAAATATTGCCATTTGGAAATGGCTGCTGATTCAGTTAGCTGTTGTTTTTAAATGTACCAGCCATGTCCGAGGACGGGTGGGGATGCGGTTGGGTATGAGGAAGGGCTAATGGGGGGGGGGGGGGAAAGAGAGAATGGAGGTTTGCACTAAATGTACAGTGAGTATTATTTTGATTTCGTTAAGAGAACATGCTGCTGTCAATGGACTGCATGATCTTTTTGTGTCAAATTCATGCTGTTTTGAGAAATCCAACTTGGTATGAAAGTGAGGAAGTCTGGCAATGATCGAAGTTAAAAACGTACACTCGTTAACATTGACAAGCAAGAGCTCTGCTAAATATTGATACTTCTTTTGAGTATCCTTTTCACTTACATCAAGTAAGAAACAATAGTATTAAATTTCCCTTTACGACAGAATATGGAGGCGTGGTAAAACAGCTCTGAAGACAAAAACTCTATTAATGTCGCTTCTAGTAGCAGTTCCTGCAACAATTGTTTTATTGATATTTTGTTAAATGAAAATACCTGTTTTGGATCATGTAGCCCAATTCTCACAATATCAGTTACTGTGGCGAAGTTGGTATAGATTTGTTATGGATGCAGCACAGAGTATAGATGTAGCACAGAGTGCAGCAAAGGGTGTGGCATAAAGTATAGCATAGATGTAGCCTAGAAGTGATGAAGGTGTACGATCGGGTGTAGCATAGCGTTTAACATAGGATGTAGCATAACTAGTGCAGTTTAGAGTGTAGCATAAATGTGCCATAGGTACAGAATATATTGTGCTATAGATGGAGTGCAGCATAAAGTGCAGCATAAGTTACATAGATATATCATAGAGTGTACCACAGACATTACATTAAAATTAGCATTAGAATTTAGCATGTAGCATAGGAGTAGCAGAAATGTATCATTGAGCGTATCATAGAAAAAGGACAACGGAAATGTTATCTGGATACTTCTTTGCCCACACCATGAAAACGTCCCAGTGGATCACACGAACACTTCTATCTACTTCCTTCTTCTCCATTATATCCGTACCCCTCACCTCCCTTCTCTGCTTGCAAAAGCTGAAGGTCAAGACAGTCGAAGGTGATCTCAAAATGAAAAGTTCGTGATAACTGGCACGAAATAAAGCTTTTCGTGGGTTTCAATTTTCAGGAAGTTTGATGCCAAAATTCACTTGGATCACGAATTCCTGTGTTACCTTGACCTAAAGGAATACTTACAACATCCCGCACAACCCTAATCAAGTTTATAACGCTGTGAAATAAAATTATTAATTGTTTTAGTTTGTAATTTTAGACTACCGATTTCTTATGAACTGTCCTGTCCTTGGTGCATAGGACCAAATTTACATTGGTTCAATGTCAGTTCAGCATTTGGTGCACATTGACATAAAAGTGTGTCTTTGGTGCACACTGACATAAATTTACATTGAGGCTAAGTCAGTCCTCTTTGGTGCACATTGAGACATAAATTTACATTAAGGCTATGTCAGTCCACTCTTTGGTGCACATTTACACAAATTTACATTGAGGCTATGTCAGTCCACTCTTTGCTGCACATTGAGACATAAATTTACATTGGGGCTATGTCAGTCCACTCTTTGGTGCACATTGACATAAATTTACACTGGGGCTATGGCAGTCCAGCTTTTGGTGCACATTGACATAAATTTACATTTGGGCTATATCAGTCCACTCTTTGGTGTACACTGACATAAATTTACATTGGGGCTATGTCAGTCCAGCATTTGGTGCATACTGACATAAATTAACGTTGGGACTATTTCAGTCCACTCTTTGGTGCACATTGACATAAATTTACATTGAGGCTATATCAGTCCACTCTTTGGTGCACATTGATATACATTTACATTGAGGCTATATCAGTCCACTCTTTGGTGCACATTGACATAAATTTACATTGCGGCTATGTCAGGCCAGCATTTTGGTGCACACTGACATAGATTTACAATAGGGCTATATCAGTCCACTCATTGGTGCACATTGACATAAATTTACATTGGAGCTATGTCAATCAAAATCTCACCCAAGAGATTGCAATAGATTCCATTTAACATCACGGTAATTTTATAATTATTATAATGTGAGGCTAGATCAGCCCTTGTGAGTGCAGTACATGTATAACAATTCATTCTGGTTTGCGTGCAGAGAAAAAAAAAAGATTAAGAGATGGGGAGAAAAGGAGACAGGGAGAGACAGATGCAGAAAATGAGAAAAAAATGTCTTCTGACGGAGAGAGGTGAAGAACAAGGTGTCGCGATGTGGGTTAAATGGGGAGAATTCGACTGACACTCTTTCGAGGTCCGCTCCCACAATCGACGAACACACAAAAAAAATACTTGCACTCTAAAAACTAAATAAATCAATTGCTTTGATTTTTAGCAGAACTGTAGGGCAGTTTAATTACAGGAATTAATGTAACAAATATAATTATAAATATAAATATCAATTCAAAGGCAACTGAATCTAACTAATGAAACTACAGCTTTCTATAAAGACTAACTTATTCACTCTAACTACTTGCAGGTCATATGAGTTATATGCCAAATAGAATCCGCGCACGTGGCGACGGATATAACAGTTTAAATTCTATTAATTCAATGAGACATGTTATGATATGGACATTTCCTCTAGACACGCCATGGAGAATGCTTGTACAACAATGCGTTGTCTGGCGGTAGCTCTGAAACTGTCTTCAAAAGTAAGTAGAACGGTTCACTTTCATCATTACAAATTAGTATGGACTCTCACCATGAGGCCCTCACTGGGAGTGAGAGCGCTGGATGTAAAGGCTGTGGGTTCATATCAAACCAAGTAGCTTAGGCTCTGGAGCTTTAAATCATGGCGCTCCTCACAATATGGACTGCTCAACTGCGTCTCTATGTCTCTCATCTGGCTGAGGACTATCGCCGTCCACCTCGTAAATGGATTGTCTACATGTGGCCTCTATCTAAGTTCTGCACGGGTTTAAATACTAAAGCTATGTCTCGACCTTCCGTCCAGATTCATACATTTGATTGGTGCAGTCGCTTCAGCTCAGCCTGCAATATTAATTTATGCTTGTCATGGCCTTGCGCCAAAATCAAGGTCAATTTTACGGTCTAGACAAAAGTTAAAATGCGAAACATTAACTACTAAAATCTTCAACCCCCGTGCTTTCTACTCTTATGCACGAATTTCCGAACGCCAACTAAGCGTCTAAATAAACTACCTTTACTCGCCCCTTATCTATGTTAATCAAAATCACGGGGTCGAGAACTGCTCTGTCATTCCTAGCTATACATTTATTCTATCTCGCCCCTCCTTCTCTCCATCCATCAGAAAAAAGGTGTTTCAAAACAAACTGTTCACGAGAACAGCTCAAGGACAAATTACGCTGGTTATAATCAACAAGATCGTAAAAATTAACTCACTGACGTCGTGACCTAGCACGGCATTTATGATCCTAATGTGATCATGACACAAGGGAAACGAAAGAATGACTAAATTACTGATGTTGTATGTTTCAAGAGGAAAAGAGGACACTCCTAAACAAGATCAGAAAAAGACAGGGAACATTCTATGGACATATAATGAGAAGAGAGTACTAGAACATTTAGTAACAACGGGGAAATTCAATGGAAAAAGAAGCCGGGGACGACAATGCATAAAGATGCAGGACGCCATGAAGGCCTGGCTGGGAATGCACACCACCAACGACGTCACCAGGGCTACGGAAGATCACGGCAGATGGATGGTCATGATCGCCAACGCCTACAGGTAGGGCACTTAATGATGATGTTGATTATGTTTCAATCGAACTGCAAGTGCAGATTATTGATATAAAAGGGTCCAAATTCATAAAAACCCATTTCATCTTATGATAAGGAATGCAAGAAGTTTCTCTCTAAAGAAAAAACTGGTGAAGTCATGAACTTTAGGCTAACCGTGGGAGCATAGCAGTACAGTGAAATGACATTAAATATCATTATTTTACTAAACACACAGAGAAAGGGTGCAATGTTTACTATAGAGGAGAACAAGACAGTTGACTGTCGCAAGTGCCACCCACAAAAAGAGATGACTGAAAGAGGTACAAATCTTGTTGCGATATGCGTAACAGACAAGGCAGCAAAAAGCGGAATGTCCTGATGAAGGACCGCACAACGATTGCTGGAAACCTATAACAACTATCTGCCCCTGTGCGGGGTTTTAGAGATAGTCCAATCCGAAAATTTAGTGCACAAATAAAAAAAAAACTCTGTATGATTAATTTTAAATCTTTGAGACTGAAACAGTCATAACCTCTGCTTAATAACATTTTGTCAATTTTGTCGACTTTATAGAAAAATACTGCAAAAGTTTTGTAATTTCAGGATATTTAAAAGAAAATAACTTGCTTCCTGGATGCATTCAATGAATATTTATAAAGAAATGTACAAATTGACTTTTGCGATTTGGTGCATTTAAACGTCCTAATGGTGATCAATTTTGTGCTAACCATCTGCTCGTTAATTCCACGTATTACCATCAAATTTTGAATCTTTTTGCTTCTCTCTCTCTCTCTCTCTCTCTCTCTCTCTCTCTCTCTCTCTCTCTCTCTCTCTCTCTCTCTTTCTCTCCTCTCTCTCACTCTCCTCTCTCTTTCTTTGACACTCACTCTTAATATCTTAATTTCACCTTCAATATCTCTATTGTTCACTTACCCAAAAAAAAAAAACGGGCTAGCCATTAAGCTACGTGAATCCACTCTGAATGTCCCTACCCAGGTTTCAAACAAAGACTTTTACACAATAGAACCTTCGATGTTGCATGTTGAAGTGTTGACGATAGGCTGCTACTCTGTAATCTGACCTTATCTCAGCTAACAGGAGGCCATTATCTTCCTGGATTACAACCCTTCTCCTCAGGTCAGTCTCAGACCACTGGAACCGCCCTTCTTTTAATGAAACACCCCCCCCCCCTTCAATACACAAACACACTCTTTTTAAGGGGGGGGGGGGATAAAATCTTATTTTCATCAAAGATTTTATTTTGCTATTAACTATTTTCTGGCTTTCTCTAGAATGTCGCTGGAATTGATATGGACCTTCTTGTGACGAACTGGAGCCCGAGTGTGCTCAGATCAGGCGCACGTGCACACACACGGGGGGAGAGAGAGAGAGAGAGATAGAGAGAGAGAAGACAGAAAGAGAGGACGGGGGGGGGGGGTGGGGGGGGAGGGGAGTATGAAGGAAAGAGGATAAGATTGAATGAACGTAAGGATGAGAGAAGGAAAGAGAAAGAGAGAAAAGATAATGGAAGGTTTTGCTGCTGGGAGACAGCTGATAGACTTGAAGAGAAAAAGAGGTCAGATTTCACGCCTGGGCATTTTGTATTCATAGGCTGCTCGGATCTGCCCCGCCTCCCTCCCCCTACTTCCCGAGCCCCAGTCCTAACCACTATCCTGCTTCCGTGTCCAGCTCGGGTAACGATGATGGTGTCTTATGTGTGAGATGTTCCATGGCCTCAACGCTTAGTCTGAACTTTGTCTATCCTCTAGTACGAGTACTTAGGGCATGGCAGAGCTTGCCATTATACGAGGGCTTTCTATTCATGATTCTCTTTTTTTTTCAATGAATACAATCCTAAACCTCGCTGTGAAGGGGCCTTGTGGACGTTCCCCAGGAACAGGTCAAGTAAAGACAGCACTGATGATATACAGAATCACAATATATGTCAGGAATTTCTTGCGTGTTGCACTTTGCTGTTGCCAATTCAACTTTTCTTCATCTTTATAAGTGTGTGATTTGGACTCCAGAGATTTATGCATTTATTATTTGTTTGTATATTTCTTTATTATTATTACAATGTTTACTAACAGTTGTGGAGCCTGATTACACCATCCACAACAGCAATTTAGTGTCACAACAGTTAAAGAAAAAGAGTTGAGATTCGAATTTTTATTACTCACGTAAAGAAATGACATGAAAGTGACTTTGATTTGTTGGGAAGTTCCAAGTGTTACAAGTTCCTTTTCCGGTGCACTTTCCTGTACTCTCAAATAAAGGAATGCATTATTGTAGCACTCGAGTTTGTTAGTGTTCTCACTTGCTGATAACTTAGGATTCAGTTAGACGAACATTGGAATAAATTGTTCGGGTTTCATTAGCCAATGTGCAAACGCACCAGTCAGATGCTTGAATAAGCTCGACATCCATACCACGTCCTAGGTGTGAGTTCAAGAGAGCACCCAGGCGTGAAAGAACTTAAAAGCAAATTAATTGTACTCAACAGATAATGGAGTTGTTTCTGTTTTTTTTAATGGCGGCAGGATTAGAGAAGGGGAAGCAGACATTATCATTGAGCCTAGTAAACATTACGTTTTATACACTTTTAATCCCAACTTTGCCCTGACCAACCGTGAACCTATTTTGCCTTCATTCGAAATCATTATTTTACTTAAAACATCAAAGATAGAGAGAGGGTAGAGACTGACGTTCCCATCCATGTCACCTTTTTCTATTTCCTGAGATTTTAATATTCCTATCGATCCACTACATCAGGAAATTAGTATAGATGTTTTTTTTTTACAGGTCTGACTGGCTGGCTATACTAGCAAACTAAACAAAACTTAGTTTATGACATGTACACAGAAAATAGTCTCTATTGAACGGAAAGAGATTTTTGAAAGAAAAATCAACTGTGTATCTCAAGCCAAGAAAGCAACTGTTAATGGGATTGCGGTGGATGTAACGGAGAGAATATGAGAAATTCACTTTTTCCGAGGAAATGTTGAAAAGTCTCATCATGTCGAAATCTGAAATTTAGTGCGAGATTGTTTCCAGCTGTACTTATTTGTTTACTTGTAATCACTCTAACTCATCCTCCCCTCTCTCATTATCGGAATCATAAACTGTGCTCATTTCTATCACAGTGGTATTATATGATATCTAAGTTAAAAGTTAATAGAAAAGAACATTAAGTTTGTTTCTGAAAAGGGAAAGAAAAGTCTGTTGCTATTGGAAACACAACGATGGATGGGCTAGACTACACTGCT
Source organism: Onchidella celtica (assembly GCA_963931925.1). Classification (NCBI taxonomy): domain Eukaryota; kingdom Metazoa; phylum Mollusca; class Gastropoda; order Systellommatophora; family Onchidiidae; genus Onchidella; species Onchidella celtica. The sequence continues at coordinate 20,754,606 of OZ007571.1, forward strand.
AATTAACCTTTGTGTTCGAGACTCGTATGCTGTAGACGCCATAAAATGTTTATGTTTCGGTCTACTTTCTGTCTATGTCAATACTTTTTTTTTCTGTGTGTAGACTGATCAAACAGTGTCTGAAACAAAGTAAATGGGGGGCCTTAGAAATTCCAAGTTACCATGACCGATCTTCTCCACAGTATCCGCTCCGCTCCGCTCCGCTACTTTTACGGACAGTGACGTAAAACACTCTTTGCCTCTGTATACATGTCCACAGCATTGGTTCCTCTCCGCTTCTCACCACTACAGAGGCAAAGAGTTTGTTTTCATGTCATTTTCCCGTAAAATAGGGGAGCTGATGCTGTGGACAAGACCACAAACACTTCTTGGCCACCAAGCGACTGATAAAGTGTTCGCCTTTAGAGCATGAACATCATGTTTTATAGCTAATGGAATGATGCAGAATGCAATGACATTTCCTAAAGCACTTGCATTACCTGTCAGACACGACAATGCCAGGTCAGGTGCATGCCCAAACTCCACTAAAACATTGCATGCAGTACAAAATAGCCGGTTGCATGAGAAATTTGAAGTGGGCACCATCTGAGATCTGGGATTTGTTGAAACTAATCTGTGACATCCCAGCAGGAGAGGAGAATTATAATGAAAGTGCCGATGACATGGTACAATCAGCACTGTGAGCGGAAGGAACACAGACGGCAGATACAGACAGTTTCCGGTGCAAATTTTTAGGATACCATTTTATTACGCCCATTACTGCCTTCATCTGGAAAGCTAGTCCTTGCATCAAGCCACAAAATGTCCATTATTATCAAGAATGTCTTAAAACATTATGCCGGGGGCAGCAAGTAGAACATGTTTTTGTCGATGGTTAGTTTGAACGAACGGGAGATTGGACCACTTGAAATTTATAGTACCAAAAGACAGCGAATATTAAGTCAGGTCATCAACGGCGCGTTCAGCAAACCACGCTAGATGATGTTGCTGGAGATTATGTCGATTTGCGTGCCAAACCAACTGTTTCAGTGACTACAGCATGGTGTAACAGGATACAAGTGACATTTCAAACATTCGGGATGGGAATATGAATTTATCCGGGTGCCGGAGTATTCCTTTCACAATGCAATTTTAAGGGCTTTGTGCTGGCCAAACAAATTGCACCAGAAATAGTTGAAACGATTTAAATGTCTAGTTCCCAGTGTTCCATTTTTAAAACACCCACATGGTTCTCGGTGTTCTATATTGAGAACACTTTCTAACTTTGTCAAGGAATTGTTTTTCAAGACAGAGTGCAAGGAAGTCAAGGGTGGGTGTTCGGTTGGAGTTCTCTTTCTGGGACGTAGAATTTCAATTTTTTTTAAAATCAGTTTCGCGAGTTATTCTTGGGCTGCTAGACGGGTAAAGATGGCACGTTTTCCTGCATATTCTTAAGAACAGCAATGGCTTCAAAGTAAACATTTTGTATGACTGAGATTTCTATGTCATATGTACATGTCTCAGTCCAGTTTGAGGTCATCTGGTCCGTCTGAATGACCGTCTGTAGTCCGATATCATGATAATAACTCACAAATAAACTGTATTAATGTCATGGCTCAAAATCGCAAAACACAGAACGATACAGACAACATGTTTATCTGCCACAGGTTATGTAGGAGAAATAATAAAAGATAAGGGTGACATTTCATTAAGACGGCATGTTATGATCTTTACCAGAGAAAGAGACCATTTATAGACAAAATGAAGCTCTTTATAGCATTAGTGTGACATTTTCATCCATACAGCATTCAATTGTTTCTATATCAAGTATGTCAATGAAAACCACATTCTCTTAGGGCTATTTGTATAATTATTCTGGCCTCGGGGTGACCTATCAGTTTATTTGAGAATTTTGACATTTGACCAGCCCTTGTCAGTGACAGTGTCAGTTGTCATCTATTACTGTCGAACGTTTTCTCTCTCTGGTCATTATTTTCTTGCTGTCGTTTTGTTATAATTCACAACTGACTTGTGTTTTTTTTTAAATTATTTTTCCATTATTTTCAAATTATGTTTTTGTAATTGTTCATTATTTCCTTGTTATGTTTTTCGTTGTCGTACAAGCGTCTATGCTTGTAAGTTACACATACTGATGATCGAAGGAGATGACAGCAGATCGGGGAAGGGGGTGGGGTAGGGTGGGGGGAGGGTTACAAATATTTTTCAGGTTATCATGATGGTTTAGCAAAGCTCTGGATTTTTAGAAAAGTAGTAATATTAATTTTTTTTTAAACATGCTATCGGGATTAGTAATCTATCCGGACGAACAAATGATCCCACAGAAGACAGGAATGAATGAACTACTGAAAGTAAAACTAAACAGAACATCAAGTGCTATAATAATAATAATAGCAATAATACACAGCATTATAGCATTCCATCTCCTTAACAATCTGGCTCTTGGCACTTAACAACATTTATATCCCATAAATCACACCACAATAAATAGGCATACTCAGGGGGAAAACATGGACATTCAGAGTGTAAAAAGATGACTCTTCAGCTGATGTTTAAAAGTCATAAAATTTTCAGTCTCTCTCAAAGACAGAGGCAGAGAATGGCAAATCTGAGGCCATTGAAAAGAAACAAATTTTGCACGCATGGTCCCAAGGGACATCTTAGGAAGTTTACACTTTTTACTGTCTGCAGAATGATGATCTAAGATGTCGTGATGGTACATAAGGAGTCAATAGATCAGTTAAATAAGCTTTGGCTTAAAAAAGAAAAAAAGCAGATTTCTTTTACCTCACATTTTTTTTAGCTCATTTTCCTACCGTTTCAGTTTCCCCTTTCTTTTGATCGTTTATTTCTTCCTTTCATGTTTTAGTTATTTGTTGCGTATTCTCCCAACCCCGCCCAACATAAACCCATATTATGTATACATCTACACACAAAGCCCTTTATTTTTTTCCGGCTATTCATAGCTTAAGTAACTGTCGTACAGTGGTTCTCAACCATTTTTAGGCAATCGCACCCTTTGGCTCCAAGAGTTGTGTCATGGCCACCCCCCCCCCCGCCCAACTCAAAATAAAAATAAAAAATCCACACCAACACCCAATAGGTAAGTTTCACAAGAAGACAGGCCACACACGAATAATGATCTTGTTTTTCAAAGATTAATTAATGACAAGGATTATTCACTATAAACAGAACGCATTCTGTGCATAAAATCCATCTATTCCATGTGTGTTGTTGAAGTTTAGTGGCCGCCTTGCATTTGCCCCCAAATCGTCCCCCATTCGTGTTTTCAACTCATATCACCCCACCTCCCTACACTGCTCCCCCCCCCCCCACCTTTGTCACCTTTTTCCTCGCTTTCACCCCTCCCCCCCCCCCCCCCCTCGAAGTGAAAATCGCCCACCTTAAGAACCACTGCTCTAGTAGCATTTATACCAGATGATCAATACGGTCTGAAGAGATGAAAATTGCACTTGTCCTTGAACACATTTGCTGCTGCAAGAAATTCTAGTGTGCAAAGTAAAGGAGTTTCAAAAGTCTAAACAAACTGATTTCCAAAAGGATTGAGTGGCGTTTGCTATTTAAGGGATAATCATAATCTCCTCTTCTGCTGAGTACAATTTGTTTATGTCGTATCTCCGTAATTTTTCCGTTTTCCTTCTCCTAGTTTTCTTTGACACATTTTAGTTTCCGTCTTTGGTAGTACTAGTTGGCCCCTGACCCGGGGTATACACGGATGTGATTTGTAAAGTTGAGTTTCCATCACCAATGCGTAACATGAGACGTAGAGCGAAATTTCCTGTCATACTTTTTAATTCCACTCGAAGAAAGTGTGCCTTTTTTCCCCGGCCAAAAATGTTGAAACACTTTCTTCTGTTCAACGCAGTTCTGGCTCAAAATCAACGAAACTATTAAAAAATATAGCGAACTTCAAGACCCCTTAAAATAATTATGCCCAGGTAACCTTTACGTCTTTCTATGCGTAATATGATATTTTGTAGAATTTAAGGTAGGCTGAAAAGCGTTCCATGATTATATTTGAGGTCTTACATCCTTTATAATAATTATGATATTTACCTCGTGTGAATTCATCATGTGTAATAGCTTTCTTTCTTCATTTTTTCGTATATTGTTGCATTCAACGTTTTGATAAACTCACGCTTTTACGCATGCAATCAATAGCAGATGCTTGTGTTTCGCTTCCACTCTGAGCAAAGTAGGTTTCCAGTTTCATAACAAGACGTCAATAATAGACGAAGAAAGAACTCAACTGTTTTTGGTCGGGGTACGTCTGAGTGCAAAGCAAAGTTCGTTCTGCACATGGCGTCAAAACAACTTTGTTTTGGTCCCTCCTAAAATCAAAGCTGGAATCTGCCGAGCTCAGCGGTGTTGAAGGGTTGTTGCCAACAACTAAAAGGTGACTCTGGTTTGCCTAAGGGCAACAAGGCTTTGCGATGAATAGAACTCAAAGATCAGCAGTTATCCCCAACATTTAGATCTGCAAACTGAGTGCACGCTGGAGCTTATTAAGTTATTACGGGTTGCCTGTTTTGCAATCGTGGACTAATTGCCGGCGTGAATCGATTTAGACGGTGGATTCCTCCACTGTGAAAATACTGTGCAGCAATTCATTTACGCCAGTGGGTCTCAACCTTTTTCAGGCAATCGCCCCCTCAGTCTCCAAGTTTTCTTTCATCACAACCCCCCCTCCTCTCCCCCAAACGTTCACAAGCAGGCACATTAGGCACAAATTATATGTTAAAATTTTTCAAAGCCCCAAGAATGACAGTAGACAATCATGTTGATGATTGATTATAAAAGAGAAAGAATCCTTCATCAACTGCACTTTTTAAAAAAGGGCTTTTCTGGTCATAAAACCCATCTACACAGTCATGCTGTTGAACAAATATGTGGCTGCCCTGCATTTGCCCCCAAAGTATCTCCCATTCAAGTCCCCCCTCTCCCCCTCCCCCTAATCGCCCCATCTTTCATCGTTTTGCCCCCATCACCGCACCCTTCGTCGTTGTCGCTCCCCTGTCGTCCTTTCGTTCGTTTTCACCCCCGTGGAAATCAAAATCCCCCCCCCCCCCCGGGCCGACATCGCCCACGCTGAGAACCTCTGATTCACACTATTTTATTTTGTTTTCGTATACTATTTTATACTCACATTATGCACAGCCAATCACTGTTCAAGAGTTTCACTAACGTTGCAGAGATTGTGGAATGTAACTCAGGGCCATTTCCACTGGATGTCTTCACTAAAGTTGTAAATCTTCATGAAAAGCTCTCTCTGACGTCGTTTGCCAATCAGTCAATCAGTCTATTAGTCAATCAATCGGGTATCAGTCAATCAGAATTTCTGTTAATGTACTCTTTGATCTAGTACTCTTTCAATAGCTTTGTGGCTGTCAAGAATGTTACTTTCATTCTAAATAATTAACGGCCTGACAGACATTAGTTAGTTACTTAGTGCATTGATATAGATAGATAGACAGATAGACAGATAGACAGACAGACAGACAGATAGATAGATAGATAGATAGATAGATAGATAGATAGATAGATAGATAGATAGATAGATAGATAGGTAGGTAGGTAGGTAGGTAGGTAGATAGGTAGGTGGGTAGGTAGGTAGGTAGATAGGTAGGTAGGTAGGTAGGTAGGTAGGTAGGTAGGTAGGTAGGTAGGTAGGTAGGTAGGTAGGTAGGTAGGTAGGTATGTAGGTAGGTAGATAGGTAGGTAGGTAGATAGATAGGTAGGTAGTTAGATAGGTAGATAGGTAGATAGATAGATAGATAGATAGATAGATAGATAGGTAGATAGATAGATAGATAGATAGATAGATAGATAGATAGATAGATAGATAGATAGATAGATAGATAGATAGATAGATAGATAGATAGATAGATAGATAGATAGATAAATAGATAGATAGATACGTTATCAGAAATAATTACAAGTTTTGTTGTGGTTGTTGTCCAGAAATCTTCAGTGTTATTAAAATAATCGTTCATTTTCTCGACCTCCCAAGTACAATTCTAGTGAGACAACAAACGGCGTCCAGAGGCCAAAACATGAAGCCTGGTACCATCTATCGATTGGTGACTTCTATGTCCTCAAAGCTCTAATATCCGCTTGGCAAATATTACAGTATTGACAATACAGTGTTTCTAATTGATTTAAAAAAATAATTTTCCTCTCTGCTTAACTTCAGAGTTACGGAAATTAGATGCTTTGTTCGGTCTTTTACTCACGCACATTACATTTTCTTGCAATTCTGCGCTGTGGCGATCGACAAGTAGGACCAGCTAACGATAAATAGTCTGGTAATCCATTAGGAGCAGTGGTATGGTTTATTTTTATTATTATTAATTGTTTGGTTTTCAATTTAATCATAATTATTCCAAATTGTGAGAAGGCTTTGCATTGTAGGAATATGCTGAAATTAAATGTCAAAATGAAAGAGAGGAAAAAACATCCCAACAACGGCTGGAGTAGAGAGAATTTGGGGGTGGAGATGGGGACAGGAGGACCCGGGAAGGAGGAAGAGGAGAGACAGATGAGGAAGAGAACATCAGGGATGAGTTGGGGGGGGGGGGGGGGTTAGAATAAACACTCGTGGGAAAATCCAATTTAACCAATCAATCGCGGGTTTTTGTTGAGCTCATACTGGTTGGCTTATCTGTTGCGTGGGAACACATTTTACAGATTTTATCCCTTATTGTGATCTCTCTCTCTCTCTCTCTCTCTCTCTCTCTCTCTCTCTCTCTCTCTCTCTCTCTCTCTCTCTCTCTCTCTCTCTCCTCTTCTCTCAGCTGCTTCCATAAAAGAAAAAAAAAAGAGGTGGAAGTAACTTGGCATGGCATGAATATTCAAAAGGGATAAACAATGTTAAACAATTATCCTTATCATCTAGAACAGCCTTGAATTGGGGGAGCAATTTCTGTTCATTGTGTCGGATACATTTCACTTGTTAATGTAAAATTTCCAAAGGGATTTTTTTTTTCTGGATGCAGCTTATATTGCAGCATGGTGTCTCTGTTTGTTGCAATCCGTCCTTTCTTCCAAACTATTGAGATACAATGTTGCAGCAATGGCAAGACAGTTCTAATGCCTTGTCTCACTTTCTCTCTTTGCCACAAAGTCTCTGTCTCTCCGCCCGTTCTTCTAAAATCTCTTCGGTCATCTTCCTCGTGCTTTCCATTTTCAGCTTTCAGCTATTCCGTCCTTGCCTTCTTGTTTTTTAAATCATCAATTATCTTGTTTTGGGTTGTTGTTGGTTTTTGTTGCTGCTGATCCTGCTGCTGTTGTTGTTTTTTCAGTCCAGAGGTGAACGCGGTTAATTTTTTCAGACTTTGGACTCTGGACGCTGGAAAATCCAAACATTCAAACTCAAACAAACAAAATCCTTTATCGACCGCCTTTTAAAATGATTTTGTTTGTTTGTTTCCTTTTTTTCCCTGTCCGCTTCTCTCTCTCTCTCTCTCTCTCTCTCGTTAATTCCTTGTTCTTATTGTCTGTCTTTGCGTTGTTTTTTAACTTTAAGAAACAAAAAAAATATTCGGACTTTGCTGTTCTGAGTCTTATCTTTCATATTGACCCTTAACTTCGTTTTTATCCCCATCTACCCCCCCCCCCTCCCCTGCCCTCCATTTTATAGGGAAAGTTTGCTTCTCCCCTTTCTGATCACATCCAGTCTGTTATCTTTCAGATGCTGTGAGCTACAGTCTGACCCGTTCTATTTAACTTCGAAGCAAATAATGAAGCATTTATTTTGGTTTCAGTCTTTATTGTCATCGTTTGCATTGAATCTGCCGAGTAAATGCTGACATTCTAACATGTCCAGTGAGGACAACCTGAAGGAACCAGATCGTATTTGTCCCAAACAAAATAAATAACTTTCTCCAATTAAAAATATAACAATGAGGTGCTGAAATAACATAATAAGATATATATAAAGAGAAAGCAAATTAGAGAATAACTGATATTAATTTTATTTGCTCATATTTGAGATTGTTATCATTGCCAAACCAATGGCTTATACCGTGCGAAATGTCTGAGTGCAGGGCCGGGCCATTGTGTAAAATTACGAACAGCATTTGGGACGACGCTTTACCCTTAGGGTGAGGGTAATTTATGATTATAGAATGCATTCAGAGATAATCTTTTCTAGGAGTGATCTCTGTCACAAATCCCAGACTGGGAGATGTAATAAGTATGACAGGACAACAATCACGAACAAACAAGTTTAACACTTAACAGAACAACCCATCAGACTCACACATTTATTAAACATAATTATACATATAATAGCGCAATTACATACATTATATTATTGAAATGCACTGCCGTACAACGGCCTTATTCTCACACACACGCTCCCTCGGATCCACAATCCGGTAGTTACTCCTAAAGGCACTTCGGCCTCAGCCTCTCCCCTCAGGGTCTTAATAGTACATTAATGATTCACTGGCACCGCAGTCTCTCAATATCACCTTCCTATTGTCATACACCTTAGCACTCCCCTAGCACCTCCGCAGGGCAATAACACATTATTATTTCCATAGCCATCAACATGGCAACAACATAATATCAGTTCACTAGCCTATCAACATGGCAACAACATAGTATCTCATTCACTCTCATATCTACGTCCCCTGCCCGTGGCCTGACTGCCACGACTTTATGTGCCTCTACTGTCCTGCACTGACAGCCTCACTTCTGGCCTATGTGTGGCCTCCGGCCCTATGCTGGCCTATCCCCTGTGCTCATCGAGGTGGCTCTGCGGCCCGTCCCCGACACCTACAAGAATAACATTACATTGGTATAATACCCTACCATTTCTATTCACTCCACCTCTCCTTACAATCCATGAAGCGTACACACACTAGTTCACCTTTCACTCACCACACATCTTACGGTAACACACCTCCATCGGAGTACACACTACTCACTCGCGCTACAAATCCATGAACTCACTTTCATCTATCGCTCGTGGCGCACATTGCTATATCCAATATCAAGGACTTCCACATTCCTCACATATACTTATTCACATCATGGTAATAGACGAATATAATATAATACATCAATCATAATAATCAATCAACGTTCTACATACCAGTCATAACTGGAAAGACTCTCACTAGTCTTCTCGACTGCTTCCCCTTTATGTCCGCCCGATGGGCTTTTATTCACAGGTCCGATCCCTAGGACCTTCTAACTTGCAGTGATAGTTATACAGCGCTTTCGCCTCCTTCAGACCCCCCACTCATGACATGCACGACTTTTCTTCCTGTCTACTGTGAGTCCTTACTCTACACCCGCTCTGTAGCAATCCCCTTAATTGCACTCACTCCACTCGTGACATCATCCCCCACCCCAAAAAAATTAATGCAATTAATTTCAAATCGCATCAAGATGACTGTCAACGAGTGAGCGTGAGCAATACTTACACTAAAAAAAATGACCTAGCAGTTCCCCTAGTATATAAAATACCGAAATCAGGGGAAAATATGGGGATCAATATGGCCTGCAATATGCATATATATGTGTCACATCATGAATAGCTAACTAACCACCATATCTAATACAGAATCAAAAACCATTCAACCTATCAACCATTCTTCATATCATATTTATAATGTCAATATTTTAAAGTCGACTCATTCACACAGATCCTGTCAATGTTCCTGTCCTCCGATGTATAAGCTCCTGAAATCTTCCCCTAGGCTCGACTAAGGTAGTCGGCGATATGATTGCTGGTTCCTGGAATTGGTTGAATAACGAAGGTATACGGCTGCAAAGCCAATGCCCATCTAGACAAGCGTGGGCTGGACGAACGATTCTTCGACAAAAATGTCAGTGGCTTGTGGTCCGTCTGGATACAAAATTCTCGTCCCATGAGATAACGTCCTAGTTTCTGGACGGACCAGACAATGGCAAGACACTCACGCTCTATCACAGAATACTTTCTTTCTCTCTGCAATAACTTCCTACTGACATAACATACAGGATGGAGACATTCGTTCTTCTCCTGTAGAAGACAAGCGCCGACACCAGAGTCCGACGCATCCGTTCTGAGGATAAAATTAGATCGAAAATCGGGTAATATCAGAATGGGTGACGATGATAATGCTGTCACCAAATTATCAAATGATGTCTGACATTCAGACGTCCACTGGACCTTATCGGGTTGTCCCTTCTTAGTAAGGTCAGTAAGAGAAGATGATAAGGAGGAAAAATTTGGAATGAACTTTCTGTAATAATTTAAAATTCCCACTAAGCTTCTGACTTGTTTCTTTGTTTTAGGGATTTGCAACCCTACTAACTTGTCAATTTTTGTTACTTCAGGTCTCTGAACACCTCTACCCACAATATGTCCTAAGAATATTATCTCTGGACATGCCAAATCCATCTTTGCGGGTTTAGCAGTTAACCCAAAATGACGTAATCGTTGAAAAATTACTGTTAGTGTCTGAATATGATCAGACCATGTCGACGTATGGCATGCTATATCGTCAAAGAATGACACGACATTAGGTATGTCCTTCAACACTAATCTCATTAATCGTGCAAACGTCGCTGGCGCGTTCACCAACCCAAATGGCATGACCTTAAATTGGAATAATCCAATGGGCGTTTGGAACGCCGTGTATTGTTTAGACTCCTCAGTAAGCGGGATTTCCCAATACCCTTTCGTCAAATCTATCTTGGAAAACCACGTGGACCCGGCCAATGAAGCTATTAATTCCTCCTGAAACGGGATAGGCTCCCTATCGCCTACCGTAATAGTGTTCAATCTTCGAAAATCAATACAGAACCGCACCGATCCATCAAGTTTTTTCACGAGGACGATGGGTGATGAATACGGCGATGTTGATGGTTCTATCACATCTAACTTCAACATTGACTCAACTTCCTTTATGACTCTATCTCTCGAAGAAAAAGGCAACGGATACGGTCTAAGAAATACTGGCTTATCCGAAGTCAACTTTATTTGGTGCTGGATCACCGTAGTGCGACCCGGCAAATCCGTAACAACATCCGGAAATGCCGCTAACAGGGTCTCAAGTTCCCTACTCCTTGAACTCGTAAGGTCAGGGTTAATTTTTACGTCCCTGTAACCTTGTGTCGGAGTTAACTCCGGCAATTGAATTTGTAACTCCTCCTGCGCCTCGGTGTCGCTTACGTCACAGTCCAACTGGTCTACGACCCCCGTACAAGCAGTAGAGAAGACAGTCTCCTCTGGTCTTGTCTGTGCACACAGATACTGTGGTCTCTCATAAAATCTCTGTAGCATATTAACATGGAAAACCTTACTCGCTCCATCAATGTGGATAGCGTAATCTACCTTTGAAACAACTCGCTCAATAACATAAGGGCCTTTCCATGTCATCAATAACTTATTATGGTCCGTAGGTAACAACAACAGAACCTTGTCTCCTGGCTTAAAAATTCTCAGTTTGGAACCTCTATCTTTATAGTCTTTTGCTCTTTTCGAAGCGATACCAGAAGCTTCTTCCGCTATAGTGCGCGCTGAAGATAGTCTTTCTCTTAAATCAACAAGGTACTGAAACCTTTTTAAACGGTTCCGAAACCGTGGGGATCTTTTGACGAGGAGCCTGGGGTGAACGACCCTTATGCGTCGTCTTTTGGCACGCACTGCACGTCTTAGAATATAACCGCACATCTCTATGTATCGATGGCCAATAAAAATCTTTCAGAACTCTCTCCTTGGTTCTAGCACTTCCCATATGACCCGCTAATGGAACACCATGGGCCAGACGCAATACTGTAGCAATTAACGACCGTGGCACGACGACCTGCTTTTGAACGGAAGCCACTGTGACGTACATACGGAACAGGATGCCCCCCTGGACAAAAAAAGAAGATGACCCGTTCTTATATCTCCTCGTTTTCTCGGTTCGCGCTTCCCCAAAACATGGGTTTAATGATGGGTCCTCCCTTTGTAATCTCGCCAAGCGCTCTGGCGTGATATCTAGGTTGACCGCTGGCGTCGCCAAAGGTCTAATCTTATCTTTATCCGCTACCCGTCGACGTGTTTCGACCGCGGCGCAAAAGTCAATACCTTTTGATTGCGACCATGCTTGCACGTTCTCATCGGAAGGGGAAACTACCCGTGATACATTCCCAATGATGAGCTGGGCGCCTGGAAAACAACCAACGACTGCTTCGACTTCCCCGCTAAGGAAAGGTGTATCTATCATTATTTTTGCCATGGGTAATTTCTCAATGGCCCCCGAAAATTGGATGCACGGGACAGTCTCACCTGTAAGCTGTGAATCCCGAATGCAATCCCTATGCACTCCCACAACAGTAGATCCTGTATCTCGTAAAACCGAGACCGGTTCGTCCCCAACAAACCCCGGATAAACCCTAAGACCACCTCCTGTATGACATGAATTTATAACGGGGATCTTTCTCCCACAAGGTAAAACACCGGAAGATAATAACTTCTCGCAACTGGGACACTTAGAATACTGTCCGCCTCCGTTGTCCGATGTAACACACGCAGCCGCATGATGAAATTTATTTGGGGAACATGGACTGGAGCTACTGTCCACGTTCGCCGCTATCCTACCTGCAGGGCAGTTCACGCTGATGTGATCTGCTCTTCCGCAGTTCCAACACTTCGCGGCCCTACACTCGCGCGAAAAGTGACCCACGCGTCCGCAAGTCCAACACTCCGCTCCCTGTGCTGCCCTAGGCCTGGGTCCCCGTGACCCATCGCGACCGGAACTAGAGTCCCTATGCCGTCGGTTATCGGCAAAGGTTACGACTCGCCCCCGGCCATTACCGCGACCTAGCCCTCCTGCTCGGTCAAACTTACCGGATCCATATGCCGGTGATTGGTGATAGCCCCTATGCTGCCCCTGGCCTTGCCCGCTATAGGCACCACGCTGGCGCGACCTGTCCCCAAGTCCTGCCGGCGACCCCTCGACAACGGCGACGTACCCAGCATCTTGGACGTACGCCCTGGCGACTGGTTTGGACGGATGCGCCGTACGGTATGCCTCCGCCAACTTAGACGCCTCCTGCACCGTCGCGGGTTCGTTCTCTTTCAGGAAAGCCACCAGATCTTTGTGGCACGACGCGTACAGCTGGTCACGGATCATTAAGTCTTTCAGTTTAGCAAAATCCGTGCCCACATGTGCCAAGTCTACCCAGTTCGCGAAATACTCCGTTAGTCTCGCGACGAAGGCAGCAAAGTCCTCCCTGGTATCTGCACGTGCCCGCCTAAACTGTTCCCGGAAATATTCCTCGGTACGCGCAAATCGGCGAAGCAGCAAAGCCTTCAGCTTATCGTAGTCTTGCACGTCTTCGCGCTGTAGCTCTTTAAAGTAGGTTAACGCTCGCCCCTGCAAAAGCGAGGCCAGGTACGTGGCCCATAATTCCTTATTTTCCCCCCATTGCAATTGTGCGTTCAGCTCGAACCTGTAAAGGAAGGCGTCTATGTCGTCCTTCCGGTCGTCGAACGTAGGGAGCTTAATCCTAACGCCACCCTTATTGTGTACCTGCCGCTCAACTGTTTCCGTTGGCGTATTCTTTTTGATTTCCAACTCCGCTATTCTTATTCGCGCCTCTCTCTCCTGTTGCTTATCCTGTCTCTCCTGTTGCTTATCTTCTAACTCCTTTAACTTAAACTCCCTCTCCTGCTCCTCTTTTTCTTGTTGACGCTCTTGAGCTTCTTTTTCTCTCTCTCTATCCTTAGCACGCTCATCGCGCAACTCTGCCTGCTGTTCTTTAATCCAGCCGCGTAGCTCCTCTCCCTCCAGGCCAAGTTCCTTACCCAACTTCATTAGTTGTTGGAGTTCCGCCATTTCACAGATTTATGGTTATGGTATGTCTTATAAGACGATCAACCTGTCGGTATGATCACTAACGATACGACCAGAGACCTGAGATCACACCAGATATAACAATACCCAGTTCAGAATACAATTCAGAAATTTACCTTTACAGCACAACTAATTCTATATCTATAAAATGTATGCACTACTAATTATAAAAGAAGATAGAAACGACAAGAATGAAGAAATATAGTAGAAGGACCACAAGTACGTCAAGGACAACGAACCCGACTAGGACAAAGACGTAAAAAGGAAAATATAATGGAAAAAAAAATGCAACCCAACTACACCGATTACACAACAAGGTACGAACAAGAACAGAGTCTGAAAAAAAAGAACGTATCTACAGAAAGGTAGAAGAGGGACAAGAGAAACGTCTTCCTAAAACAACGAGGAAGATAGAACGCTACAATCTAAACAAAAATACAGGTCCCTACAGAACTGGTCACTGTGATGAACGAAGTTCCAAAGTTTACCACACCTTTTTAAAAGGATAAACTAAGTTCAACACAGCAAACCCGCGCCACCGCCCGGATAATCGATTACAACGAAAACAGAAAAACAGCAGGAAAAGACAGAAGAAAAGACAGCCCTCAATCCAGGGTACAAAATTTCCACTTAACTTTCAATTTTTGAAATTTTGAGTAAAACTCCTCCCTTTAATCGGAGCTCTGGCTGCTCGTCTCCTCAGGCTGCACGCACACACTCTGGAAAGTTTAAATACACATTAATACCTATTCATAGCAATACATGCATCAATACATATTATTATTCATAAACATACATAAATCATATCATCATGAAATTTCCATTCGTCCCACGAACAAAGACAGCACGAATTCCTAGCACAACAGAAAAACAACTAGATATAACGAATACACAATGTCAAAATGACCACAGGTAAACAGGACGAGCCCCCAGTGTCACAAATCCCAGACTGGGAGATGTAATAAGTATGACAGGACAACAATCACGAACAAACAAGTTTAACACTTAACAGAACAACCCATCAGACTCACACATTTATTAAACATAATTATACATATAATAGCGCAATTACATACATTATATTATTGAAATGCACTGCCGTACAACGGCCTTATTCTCACACACACGCTCCCTCGGATCCACAATCCGGTAGTTACTCCTAAAGGCACTTCGGCCTCAGCCTCTCCCCTCAGGGTCTTAATAGTACATTAATGATTCACTGGCACCGCAGTCTCTCAATATCACCTTCCTATTGTCATACACCTTAGCACTCCCCTAGCACCTCCGCAGGGCAATAACACATTATTATTTCCATAGCCATCAACATGGCAACAACATAATATCAGTTCACTAGCCTATCAACATGGCAACAACATAGTATCTCATTCACTCTCATATCTACGTCCCCTGCCCGTGGCCTGACTGCCACGACTTTATGTGCCTCTACTGTCCTGCACTGACAGCCTCACTTCTGGCCTATGTGTGGCCTCCGGCCCTATGCTGGCCTATCCCCTGTGCTCATCGAGGTGGCTCTGCGGCCCGTCCCCGACACCTACAAGAATAACATTACATTGGTATAATACCCTACCATTTCTATTCACTCCACCTCTCCTTACAATCCATGAAGCGTACACACACTAGTTCACCTTTCACTCACCACACATCTTACGGTAACACACCTCCATCGGAGTACACACTACTCACTCGCGCTACAAATCCATGAACTCACTTTCATCTATCGCTCGTGGCGCACATTGCTATATCCAATATCAAGGACTTCCACATTCCTCACATATACTTATTCACATCATGGTAATAGACGAATATAATATAATACATCAATCATAATAATCAATCAACGTTCTACATACCAGTCATAACTGGAAAGACTCTCACTAGTCTTCTCGACTGCTTCCCCTTTATGTCCGCCCGATGGGCTTTTATTCACAGGTCCGATCCCTAGGACCTTCTAACTTGCAGTGATAGTTATACAGCGCTTTCGCCTCCTTCAGACCCCCCACTCATGACATGCACGACTTTTCTTCCTGTCTACTGTGAGTCCTTACTCTACACCCGCTCTGTAGCAATCCCCTTAATTGCACTCACTCCACTCGTGACAATCTCAGCCTTCTAAAAACAGCAAATATCACATTAATGTTATGCTGACCGAGTCCCAAGTGCAACCTTGGCCAAAACAAGAATGTAATAATAATAATAATGTATAGCATTTATATAGTGCATATCCATTTAAAATGCTCTATGCGCTTTACAGAAACAACATGTCAACCACAGAGCAGAATGGAGCTGCCTGCGAAGCGCTCAACATACTGCACTGCTTCTTTCTCTCTCCCTGTCTCGCTCACTCTCTCTCTCTCTATCTCAGAGCAAATTGTAACGCAGCCTGTTAGGCGCAGTTCACAACTCACAACAGTTCACAACTCACAGCAGTTCACAACTCACAACTCAAATAATATTTGAATATTTATTAACAATATATATTTAATAATGAATAATAAATTCTGGCGGGGGGGGGGGGGAGGGGGGGGGGATGATATGGAAAAATTTTAATCTATTAATTTCAATTTTCAATTTTGCCCGGGCAGCGGCCTTTCGGCCTGCTCTTTACGATTTCCAACTGCCAAGGTATCTTTAACGTGCGCAACGTGCACACGGGCCCTCCGAATTTTTTCGTCCTTATCCGAGAAGACTAGGTTCTCGATCCTACCCCCGAATAGGACCAGGGACTTGAAAATATGAGAAAAATCCAATTTCCAACATGCCTGCACTGCCCGGGTTTAGAACCCGGGACCCTTGGCATGAGAGGCGAGCACCTTGCCTCCAGACCACCTTGTCCCCACGTGTATGATCGTATGCATGATTTATCGTGACCCGTGTGTACTGGATGAAATACAAAATTGGTAATATAAGGAATGGAAGCTTCCTGCATTGGGTCGGAATGGTTTTACTGGTTTAATATTTAATGCTTACGTACCCGGTTACAGAGATGTCTCACTGCGAGTGTCAAGTGACACACATCCCCTTCTTGTTTTCCTTCATTTCGAACAAAAACTGTGTATTCCTGAAGGTTTTGTTTACCGACTTTCTGGTAACTGGCAAAAATCAATAACTTAAGCTATCTGTAATGCACGCTGCACTGTGATCAAAACAATCATAGTGATAGACTGCAGTGTACTTTATTGTAGCTGACCCGAGTAAGTTATAATTACAAAACCAGATACTTCAATCAAAGACAATAATCCCAGAGTGAGAGCTGAATACCACTTGGGAGCGATTCTACGAGTACTTGGCTTTGAAAATGACGCCATTGTTCATCCCGATGGGCATTTGCCATTAGATGGCGTACGCCATATTATGGTAAACGCAAAGGCCCAAGCTGTTCCATCTTATCGTATCTAAGCTCTCTGCACAGAGTAACAATGAGTTTATGCGGACAAACTGCTTGTCAACACTGAAACATTCGTGTGAGCAAGAACGAAACAATAGCACTTAAGTGTCTCTGTGACAATATGATCGCCTTTAAAGCTGGGTTGGATTTGTCGTGGTGGGTACACTCCGAACACATTGGATCTAGAGAGGTAAAGGAGAGCTCAAAGATCCGGGCCCTTGCAGTGCTGCGATTGGGATGGGGATGGATGTTAGCAATCATTGGATGAGGAAGCAATAGGCCCAGTGATCGAAATCCTCCGAATTGCTTGTTCTTCTTCCTGGTTTTTAAATGTGACCCTGAGCTGGAGATAATTGGGTTTGCCTGGATCACATGGGATCATTTTGGACATGCACATTCTCGCGCAAGAAATCGTCGCCTCAGAACGACAAGGCTGTAACTCCTTTCCGTCAACTTTTAACAAATCGAAGATTCATTTTCCTGTGACCATAGCTTTTACAGAAAAAAAATTTCACACAACAAATGTGCTTTATACTTTGACACACAGTGAAAAAGGCCAGAAGAAGCAGTGTGTGGTGTGTAACGCAGTTCACCCAAAAAGTGGAGATAGAAAATTGTCATTCTAAAGGGACGAAATGTTTCATGGGTAATTTTCGCACAGGATCGATCTAAGAAATCATACATAATAAATTACACAATTGTTCACCCCACAATAATTATACAGCTTCATCCCACTCTCATTAGCGAAGTATTCCCCTTGCATTCTTACTGTGTGTATATTGAAAGGCAACATCATGAAATCGCCTACTTTTGAGATAAGGCAGCGAATGGAATGCTAGAAAAATCGCGAGCAGGATGATACAGCATTCGGTAATGAGTTCGGAAATCCATTCCGTTATTAACGAAGTTTGATCTACTCATTACAGCATAATAATGCCCGTGTTTCAGATCTCACTTTGGCCTCCGGCCAAGGTCGCTCCTTTCCTGGGGATTTTTTCTGGCTCCATGCTTCCTTCTCGTTTTAGATAATATATACATATCCATTATATTAACACTCTGGTGCACTTGCTTTCGCTCCTGTACCACTGTAATAATATAAAAAGATATAACAATGACCATACGCAGTTGAGTGTACATATATTTATACGACCTTCACAAGGACAGAATATGTTCATGAAAAATAATCGTGCCGTATTATCTGACCCTGATTCAGACATGAACACGACATAATTATGACAGGTGGAGCAAGAAAATATCTACATGTGTCTGTATAAAGATAGAAATGTACATAGACAAACAGACAGACAGACAGACAGATGAGCAGACAGACAGCTAGATAATAGACAGATAGATAGACAGAAAGATAGATAGATAGATAGATAGATAGATAGATAGATAGATAGACAGAAAGATAGATAGATAGATAGATAGATAGATAGATAGATAGATAGATAGATAGATAGATAGAGAGATAGAGAGATAGATAGATAGATAGATAGATAGATAGATAGATAGATAGATAGATAGAGAGATAGAGAGATAGATAGGCACATTCGATCCGGGAAAATAATAGATGTAAACAAACGGTTATTTAATTATCTTACAGAAACCTCTATTAGGGCTCGTCCCCCCCCCCCCTCTCCTTCCTCCAATGAAAAAAACACAAAACCCATAGCAAAAACAAACAGAATAACACACACACGTCCGAACACACACTCATACACACAAGCACATTACATGCATTGTTAATGTCATGGCACATTATTGGCATGTAGGGATTTGCCCGTCTTTCTTTTACAGGTTCCCGTAAAATAGAGCCAGTTATGTTGGCAGGAGGCGCAATAATGTGTGCTTTTAGGCGTGTCCTTCTCATTTATGCGTGATGTGGACAGACAGCTAGGGCAAACACACTCAGATATATTATCTGGGTTATTTAAAGTATCTCTCTTTGTTCTCTTCACTTCGGCCGGGCGGCACCATTCCATTTCATCGGCAAACTAGTTGGATGGTGTCGTTACGACATTGAGGGTCAATGAGACCTTGCTAACCTACCAACTAGTTCCATGGTGACCTTACAACACAAAGTGTTCAATTAAAACTTTGGATAAAGTCGGCACATCGCAAGTTTTTAACTGGACGCTTACACCTCGTCCTAAACTAATTTTGAATGACTATCTGAAAGAGGCCATAATTCATGCAAAATTTGATTTGCCCAATTTTGGATAAACGCTCTTCAATTCTTTTATGTCAAAGGCAGATAGATGTATCTGTTACTGAAAGGCTGCACTGTCAGTTAGATTGTTTTTTCCTTGAGCGGGTAAATGGAAGATGGAAAGATTACGTAAGAAAGACATTTTTTGTTGTTTTCATGCAGTTAGGAATGACATGGTGGGAGTTCGTTTAGCGTTAACACTTCCCGGTGTTTGAACGTTCATAAGTACCACTCTCTAGACACTTGTTCCCTTTTCCCTATGTTGCGCCATTTCTATCTAATAATATATTCTTTCTGAACACATTAGTAAATATGCTTGCATCTACCGCCCTGGGACCGGATTTATGCATATTAAGCTTAATAAGCCACAGTTTTCACCTCCCAATCCGCAGGGATCTCACAAAATTTCAGAAATTTACTCTGGGATTTTTACATTTCATTAGTTATTTATGTTATTAATTTAACTAACAATTTAAGCTTTAAGAGCATATTTCCCCAGCATAAAGTACAAATACTCTGAGCTGTCCAAATGATAAATGTGTTATCAGCAAATGAAAGGTATATTATTTTGTTTTCATGTTCATTTTTTTTTCTTGCGAGTCAAGGTCCTGATTTGCCTTGGGGTGTAACTATTTGACCAGGAGCCTTCAAACGTTATATATTATTATAGCTCAGAACCTCTCCAAGTCTCAATCCGGCACTGCCTCCCCCCCCCCCTCTCCAAAGAAAAAAATCTCCCCAAACCCTATCAAATGAAAACTTAATAACTGTCCCACATAGCTTCACCTCGACAGACATTTTTCATTGCTGTCACATCTCTCGATACATTCCTCTGTGACAGTTCTCATGTTCGCCCCCCCCCCTCCGCCCCCCAACCACCCACTCCAATGCAGCCACCTCTAGCCTGAAACACGTTGCGTGTTCTTCTATGCGCACTTGAAATGTCGTGAGTGTACAATTACGGGTTGAGGTAAGACATAACCTTGATTCTGGTTCACGGCGCACGATGGCATGTTCAATCAATTTCCAAGTTGTCCGACGGAAACATGAGCCAGAGAATGGAGAGTGCAGAAATGTAGGCGACTGGCTTTCTAAGTATTGATTCTATAGTCGTTTCTTTTTAATAATTAACAGAAAGTTGTGTTGTGGTCCATGGGTTCAAGAAATCGGTGTGAATTGGGTCGTAAATCAGCTGCCAGTAGAAACACGAGCACATAAACAAACCCGGAGAGAGACGGGAGGAGAAAAGGAGGGAGAGAGAGAGAAAGAGAGATACAGACGTTCTTTACTGGGCTGAAATAAATTCCAGCAAACTTGACAGACTAGTTTTAAGGAAAATAAATGACAGAACAATTATTTCCACAAGCAAATAAGATATTCTTTCTTTTTCGTTTTCCTTATTAACTGCGGGGCTTGAAGCAGAGACAAAATGTGGCAAAAATACAGTGTATGTTGCAAAACACCGCGTAAAAATAAGACAGAAACGACATTCCTTTTTCCACATTCTGGCTTCACCAAAATATCGAAAGCAGCCACAGCAACACAGAACAGCCGGCCATATACGCTGTTCTTATTTCAGCACTGATTCTGTTAAACTCGCCTTTTTATACCATACAACTCAGAGAGTTCAAGAGACAGAAGATTCTCACTCACTCTGCTTTTTCTTATCGAGCAACTTCTTTCCCCTTCCACACAAGTAATGACGCCAGGTTAAGGATACGCAAAGTCTAAAACAATATGGAGATTACTAGAACATACGAAAGAGGATTCATGATGTCATTCCAAAAGCATACTATAACACGATTTATCATTACACATTACTGTTAGCATCATTGTCGTTCTTCTGGCCTCAGCTGTCATTATCACATACCTTCTGTGACAGCTTAATAATTCATGTCTGTGGCAAATGACAGACTTCCTGTGGCTACTTCAGTGAGATACAGAATCATTATGGTACAAACTGTAATCTGCTGTGTCACTATTGGTGCACTTTTGCTTAGCGAAACCTGTTTGAGAGGTGTAGATGGGACATCTGGCGAATAGACCGTCTTTCACAAGTTTTTTCCGTGTGTCCTGCAGTAGCAGTGACAGCTGATGATATTACAAGTACTTGGTCTGTTTACCTGCAAAATTTATAGGTGTATTTACACAGTTACCATGTTACGTCTAGATCAGTCCACGTTCAATCAAGAGAAGATAAAAACAATAACCTGAGACATCATTTTGAAGGTTATCTTCCCTTTGTTAGTACTGCCTCTGTTAGTGACATCCATATCTCTCCTGGCCACAGTAACCATTGACGCCATGGCGGCCTCATGGACACATGTCCGACAACACGAAGACATTTCACCTTTATTATCATTGCGGCCTCATCATTCCATAGCACCAACATCGTCCTACAAAATGGAGGCAGCCGCCTTACTCTTGGATTTCTGGGAATCTGCGGCTACACAGGAGAAGGATGAAGGTCTGTGTTTCTTGTGGACCTCAGAGTAAAACTGTTTGCCCTCTATTTATAAGCGCCTCTTGTTTCTTGCTTGTTTTTCATGCTTGTGTTGTCTGGCGGGATTTGGAAGAGGAAAGGTTTGAGTTGGGTTTCCGGTGCGTCGGCCCGTCGGTCACTTTGCGCCTGTCGCGGTTGTTAAGGAGCGCAAGAGAGAAAGCTTGGCTCAAGATGAAGGAGGATAACTTAACTGTTCACGCAGATACAAAATAAATACACGTTATTTAAGCGGTTAACTGACTTGCGTGGCTTAAATACCCACCAGAAACCTTTTTAATGACCAGTTCTATGGTCAATTTCCAAATGTGTTACCATAGTTACTTCGCTAAAGAAAAATTCATTATGGCCTGCGAGCCAAACTTGATCCTAATCATGACGCCGAACTTTGCACTCTCAACCTAATACTGCCACATGATCCAGAGAGTCATTCCGAAATAAATCTGATTAGAGTCACATGTTGAAATACAAAATCCCGAAGGCAAGTTAAGTTTGTCAGAATATGGACTGATTGGATATTTCGTGGCTTTTCTGAACATTACCGCGCATCTGCATAAGTGAAAGACATATCAATTAGTCATGCAGACCACTCAGCCACCCAATTCTCTAATGATCATCCCAGATCAGTCAAAGGGGATATATTTTGTCACCTGATCTGTCAGAAATATTCTCCAGAGTTAAAATAGCAGCAGTGAAGAGAAGCAGATCATGCACCATGGCTTTGGAGCATCTCTGAGGGAATGCATATAAACTCATGAATAATTAATAAATCAATATTGATGAGAGTAGACAGGGGTCAGAGACAGCTGTAATGGCGCTTGTGTAATGTTGAGTGGTGGGTACATTAGCATGGCCGAGTCTGTTCCTACTGGTACAAAAAAAAAATATACTGATTTTTTTTTTTCATTACTAGTGCACGACCTTATTCAGTGACAGGGTATTGACGTCCCATCATCTACTTTTGTATTTTAAAAAAATCAAACTGGTGGCTATATTGAGGTTCGTGTT
Source organism: Onchidella celtica (assembly GCA_963931925.1). NCBI lineage: Eukaryota > Metazoa > Mollusca > Gastropoda > Systellommatophora > Onchidiidae > Onchidella > Onchidella celtica. The sequence goes on from OZ007571.1 coordinate 20,777,591, forward strand.
CTGAAGAACAAAAGTATTTACTTTTCTTGTGGTTCTCTTGGTTCTCTTGCATTATTTCCTTGGATGCGTTTGTGGGTTTTTGTTTTTTTTCCACACATTTGCTGTTTTGTTTTAGTGCGTAGTGAGTGTTTCTTTTCTTCTTTCGTCTAGAACACGACCTTGCTTTCCGAATTCTAGAATGAAATAAAGAGCAGCCAAATGGCAAGATTGTAAACGCCATGTGAGGAGCGGGCTGGGCCAGAGAGACATAATCCCAACTTCTGATTTCGCTATTGTTATTGTTGTTGATGATGATCTTCTTTTTCTTCTTCTTTCGTTCACCAAATCTAAATCTGCAGATTTGTTCTATTAAGAAAGTCTAGGGTTTTCTGCAGTTCTGGCAGAGCACCATAGAGTCTGACATCCAGGTTGATGATGATGATGCCGATGATTATGACGGTGATGATATTATTAATGCCAATCTGCTAATCAAGGGTCACATAAAATTTGTTTCAAGAAAAACTACAAAAGACGTGATAATTATCCAACATCCATTGTCAACTCTCGTGGACAGACAGACAGACATATAGACAGACAGAGACACAGACAGACAGACAGACAGACGGACTGACGGACAGACAGACAGACAGACAGACAGAGAGACAGACAGACAGACAGACAGACGGACGGACGGACGGACGGACAGACAGACAGACAGACGGACGCCACTTTATCACCCAAGCTTTTAGTTTTAGCCAAGCAAGTCGTCCCACCGTATCTACTCACAGCAGTATCTTTGACTATTGACTGCGATGTGCAGACTTTAATTTGTCGTCAGGGTTCCCCATGTCTGAACTGTGAAATAACAAATGTTATACGAAGCTGAAGATTGGTTTGCAACACGCAGAAATAACAGGCAGAGCCATTTCTTTGCGTGCGCACTCTAAGCGAAGTCAGATAAATTACATAACAAAAAATCAATGTTTATAAATCATTCAATTACATTCACGTCGTGTTTTCCTTTCCGGTAATGGCAGAACCAATTGAAATTAAATGTGTTCCCGAGCAACCTCACCTTTTTAAAAAACACCGAGATCATCTACCTGTGTGAGTGTATGAATTTTTCTTGCCAACAAATCGTCCCTTTAGAATGATAAGGTTCTATCTCAACCTTTTGGCTGAACTGAGTTAAACACACTATAGTACTTCTACGGGCCTTCACCATTGTGTGTCAAAGTATCAAGCAGATTCGGTTCGTAATTTGTAAATATTACTGAAAAGAAAAAAAAATCTTTGCTTTCTAAGCTATGATCTCATGAAACTTCAACCCTCGATTTCTCAAAAGTTGACGGAAGGAAGTTAGAGCCTCTCTGTTCTAAGGCAGGGGTCACCAAACTTTTTTCACAGAGGGCCGGATAACTGACAGACTTACAAGTGCGGGCCGCATAAGCAGTCTGTTCAATACTTTGCAAGACAGAAGAAAAGCGTGTCCATCCCGTAGCACTAGACATCCCTGGTTTTATCCAACAAAATCAAGTACCATGGCGGGCCGGATGAACTGACGTCGCGTGCCGTAGTTTGGTGACCCCTGTTCTAAGGGGACAAAATGTAGATCTTTCTGTACTTTGTGTGTTATTGTTATTGTTTTTGCTATTGTTGATGTCATCCTGCTCATCCACGGTCTGAGAAAATTTATCTCAAAAAATTACCAGAGACATGTGTCTGTGTGTTTTGTGATGGAGGGGGGGGGGGGGGGCGGGGAGACTGTTTGTTTTCAACTGTAAAAAATTTCCTCATTTGATTTGGCTATTTCGCCGTATGACGTACTGAAAAGTGTCTTGGAATTTGTCGAAGTTAAATAAGACAGCAAACGAAAGATATAATTTTGTATAATGATGATAGTATTGAGTAGCACGCACAGATATTTCTTAAGCCAATTTCAGTATATAAAAATGTTTGAGGGTCTATTTTGTCGTTAAATGGTTATATGCATGGAAATATAACGTTAGCGTGATATACTAACATGACGTGAACAGTTCGATACTGATAGGACAAAATGCAATCTGAATTTGTCCTACAAATGTCAGTGTTAAATAATCGATTTTTTTCCGCCGAAAGTCGATTTTGAATCGGCTGTAAAAACCATTGTCGAAATGAAATCAAATCTGCCGTGCAAATATTAATGTGGTCTGGGCTTTTGAGCAGCGGCCTGGCAAACTCCGAAAACAGCATCACCTACAGAATCGGACAATCTAAAGCCCCGGGATTAGGGGTCGTAAAATCCGATAGGCGTTTAGTATTTAACTATTATTAAAAAAGCTGAAGGCTACATGACGATATCATTAATGTTGATAGACACAAAATAGCGGCGCTTCCATAACTTACCAAGGTAGTCTGTTATTAAAAGAAAACACAATAACCCTGTGGGGTCGAAGGCTGAAATGTTGTGTAATTTTTTATCATTTTTAATGTATACTTTGTTTGGGAATCAATGGTATAGTTCTATTGTTTCTTCTTCCTAGTGCAAGGCTTTGGCAATATGATACATCTATGCATTTTCCCCACATTTTTAGAAAAGATTCTGTTATATTGTGGAATGCTTTTTGATTGGCTTTTTGTTATTCAATTTATTTTGGAATGGATTTTCCTAGTATCAAATGAGGACATCCAAAAATAACTGGCTGCTTCAGCTGTGGATGTAATTCAATGAAGACTTGCTCATAATAAAGTAAGGTTTATTTTCTTCTGCTTCATTAATCATAAATCACGACACAAATACATCACTGAAGCAAAGTCAGAGGGTACACAAAAGACTATTCTTGAAATGGTTTTAGACTCCGTTGACCCTTCTCGGAGTGCCTTAGCTGTACTGATGGCTTGCATGGACATCTGGTCCCTTCCCCTCCCCCACCCCCCCCCCCAAACAAATGTGTTTAAGACAGTTTAAGACAGGCAGGCATTTATCAGCGAGAAGTGGGGTTAAAGTAATAGATTATGGAAACATGTTTATGTTCAAATCGGGACTAAATATATCGGGAGAGTAGTATGTTGTTTCACATGCGTGCAAGTGTTTTATTACAGCTTTGTAGATGCCAGTATAAGGTTTGACATGTGCATGTGTTTTATTTATCTCTTAGAAAATAAGGTTATGTGAGTGAAGGCGCCACTTTGACATATTTCGCTGTGAGGACTTCTGAGCGCAAGCTGAGAAAGATCTGTGGAAACTATTGAAATTTGACGCGAAGCACAAACGGATGTAAAAACACAGTGTTTATTACCAATGTTCTCTAATCGTTTCAGCTGTTACATAAAATGTATCCAGCGTTTCACAATTCTGTTGGGAATTTCGTCACTTTGGTACACATTTCGAATATATTTACTTTTTCTTTATAAGCCAGACCAATTAATTTCCCCCTTGGTGCAACCAAACAGCAATATAATGGGTTCTTTGACCAATCGATGTTCGTTGCAAGAAATGTTTACAAGACCTAGCTGGGAAAAGACATAAAACTAGAAACAAGCTGCAATGACAAAACAGTCACCGTGGCAAAATTTGAGTTTTAGCGTACTTTTGCGTATTCGAAATCATTATCTCCAAGTACAGCCGTGTCCGTCTAAATACCGCAGCGCCCTTAAGGCGATTCATTACGCACCTCGCCTCGTGAGCCCGCGAGCGACTGGGGAGGACCTGGCCATGTCGCAGTGCTCTTAACTGTGGACTGGTCCAGGGCATTGCTATTCACAGAATGTACACTTTTTCCGATATTTTAGCTTTCGATGTCAGCAATTTGTAGGGGTTTGTTTCTGAATTTAGTTCTATCGGCTTTAATTTGGAGACAACTGTGACATTCTGTCAGACTGGAAACATGTTTTTTTGGTATAGGAGAAATGAGAAAGAGAAAAGTGCGGTGAAAACATTGAAGAAACGCCCACTATCTTTCTCCGTGTCACTTTGCGATTTGGACTAGTGACATTAAAGATTGAAGGATATTACGAGTGGTATATGG
>OZ007571.1:20786576-20789076 GCA_963931925.1 Onchidella celtica
AGTAAGGCTAAACTTGACCCAGATTGTCTGGGTCAGACCGCGCCTTGGGAAAATTACGTCACCTATTCTGACCCAGATTTCGAACTTAACGTTAAAGAATTCAGCACGTCGGAAGTCTCCAGTGCTATAGCCGATCTACGAACTAACACTGCTCCAGGATATGGTGGGGTTGAGCACCGCTACATCAAACAGAACAAGCACCGACTTGTACCTATTTTGACACGCATATTTAACATCTGTTTGAGACAGAATCGCATACCACCAGCATGGAAACACTCAATAATTATCATGATCCCCAAAAAGGGGGGTAATCCCGACGAACCAGCAGACTGGCGCCCCATCTCCCTGCTTGCCTCCTCTTACAAACTTTACGTCAAACTTATACAAGAGAGAGCCTTGAAATGGATAGTAGCAACGGGCAGATTATCGCCCAAACAGAAAGGCTCACTCCCAAGGAATGGACTGCATGAACACGTCTTCTCCTTGAAAACTGAAATCGACAACTTACGCCATCAGAGTTCTAAGCTCTTTATTACGTTTGTCGATATAAAGGACGCTTACGGAAGTGTAGATCATAACATAATGATAAAAACAATGAAGGACTCGAAATATCCAGACAATATAGTGCAGATCACAAAGGACATCTACACGAATTCAACATTTCAGGTCCAGGCCGGCAGAGCGCTCACCCCCAGTATTGTCCGCGGCCGTGGCATTATCCAGGGGTGTCCCTGGAGCTCCATCGTTTTCATCCAAGCCATGGATGCTTGGCTCCGCTGGATGGCTTCACCATACACTGACGTATGCATCCCGAACCCGTGTCAGGCGTACATGGACGACGTGTCGATGACTGCAACCACAGAACATGACATGAAAGCAATGATCACAAAAAGTGAACAATTTATGAACTTTACCGCAATGGAAATTAAGCACAAGAAGTGCGCTGTCCTACATGGACAAAGAACTGGGAACAACTGGTCTAAAAACGATAATACATCAAAAGTGACATTTGAAATTCAGAACGATAAGATTCCTATGTTTGGGAGAGATAAAAAATATACTTACTTAGGTCATGACCTCAACTTAAGCGGAACCTCCCTAAAAGAGCAAATGAAAAAGGCAACAGATAATTTTGAAAATGTTTTAACTAAGATTGAAAACTCAGTCTTACCTTTGGCATACAAAATTGAAGCTGTTAATTCTATGGCTATTTCTAAACTAATCTTTTATTTCAATAACCTATCAATCCCAGATACTGTTTTGCAACACCTAGAGGATTGTATTATCAATTTTGTAAGAAATGTACTAGGACTTAATCAGTCATCGACCCGTTCTTTTGTCTTTGTCCCTTTGAAGACGGGTGGACTGGGAATATTGAAACCATCCACAATGTATTATGTTAAAAGAGTCACCTTTTTACTATCTATGCTCAATTGTGACGACGAGCAGGTTCGAAAGACAGCGCGCAACGCGCTTCATTTACACATGTCAAAGCGAAAAGTTAAAGAGGTACAAGATAGGACGCAACATCATTTTGGTGGCTTCGAGTTGACAGAGAAAAATATACTGAAAAAGGAAAGCAAAGTTAACTGGGGGGCTTCCGACTTTGTCGAAATGAATAGATTGTGTACAAAATTGAAATCTTCTTTAAATTTTGATGCAGAGAATGATCTTTTCACTTTGTCTATGTACGATAGCAACAATACTTTAATGTCCACCACCAATGTACACACGCTATCAAAATATTTCAAACAACAAAGAATGAAAGAAGATATTGATTATTGGCGTAACTTGGAACAACAGGGTCAAATTTTTAACAGTGTCATGAAATGCATGCATTCATCATCCAGTGCTGTTCTGAAAAACTCAAGTGTGAATGACAATATCATAAAATTTACAATGAAGGGGAGATTACAACTTCTTGAAACAAATGTTAACATGAATAAATATTACCCCGAGGCATTCCCTCGATCATGTTCCCTTTGCAACCATCCATATGACACAAACTCACATATTCTCAATGGATGTCAACAATTTAAAGGAATGTACTCAGAAAGGCATGACAGAATTGTAAATTATTTGTATGAACACATCTCCAATAAATTAGCCAGTGATATTTGTGTAGTGACAACCAACAAATGTGTTCAGGTGGACGAAAACATCCCCAACAAGCCTGACATACTCATATTAGATGAAAAGAACAAAGATGCTTTTATTGTAGAAATTGCTGTTCCATTTGACAAATTCATCGATTTATGTTTTCATGAAAAGTTTTTGAAATATCTATCACTGCATAATAATATGAATGACAAGGGCTATCACTGTAGAATCATTGTTATTATCGTGGGAGCATTGGGGACTGTTCATAACAAAGCCGCATCAGGGTTAAAAATGCTAGGTTTCAGCAATAGGCAGTCAACTAGCATGTGCAAGTTTATCAGCATTAGCGCAATTATAGGTTCGCAAAGAGTATGGAAAAGAAGGTATAATTTAATCTGAT
>OZ007571.1:20791576-20836576 GCA_963931925.1 Onchidella celtica
TATGTCACATATTAAATGGAAGAAGACCAAGAGGTGTGAGTAGCGGAGCGACTTCAGATTTCTGCTTTACGCAACTGCAGAGACTTAGATCTCTAAGTAAAATTACCTGGGATGGTCTTTGTTGCTAAACTGTTAAATTTCTTGATTTGTGAATGTGATCATGGAAACGGTATTTGAAATGACCTTACCCACATTCCCTGCCACAGTTCGAGAAAAACGTAGATCTTTTCAATCTTTAATCCTCTCCTGCCAAACGTTCCAGATTTCAAACACACCATCCCGGGACTATTGCAAATTTTTGGCTTTTGAAATGTAACTTGTTGACAAAAGAACTTTTTGTATCTTATTATTTTGCCGCAGCTTTTCATGTTCCAGGTGTTTTTGATGCGATGGTCAGTGCCTGGGCATTAGACGGTTAATTTGACAGTTTCAAGGTGGTCTAGAGGCAAGGTGCTCGCCTATCATGCCAAGGGTCCCGGGTTCTAAACCCGGGCAGTGCAGGCATGTTGGAAATTGGGATTTTTCTCATATTTTCAAGTCCCTGATCCTATTGGGGGGTAGGATCCAGTACCTAGTCTTCTCGGATAAGGACGAAAAAATTCGGAGGGCCCGTGTGCACGTTGCGCACGTTAAAGACACCTTGGCAGTTGGAAATCTTAAAGAGCCGGCCCAACAGGCCGCTGCCCGGGCAAAATTGAAATTAATAGATTAAAATTTATCCATATCATCCCCCCACCAGCAACAACAAAAATTTATTATTCATTATTAAATATATCTAATTATTAATAAATATTCAAATATTATTTATATTGTGAGTTGTGAGTTGTGAACTGTTGTGAGTTGTGTACTGCGCCTAACAGGCTGCGTCACAATTTGCTCTGAGATAGAGAGTGAGAGAGACAGGGAGAGAGAAAGAAGCAGTGTAGTGTGTTAAGCGCTTCGCCGGCGCTCCATTCTGCTCTGTGGTTGACGGGTTTCTTCTGTAAAGCGCATAGAGCATTTTAAAAATGGAAATGCGCTATATAAAATAATAGTAATAATAATAATTAATCACCACGAATCGATAGACGAGAATGAAAGGTCTACTTCTTTCCTCTGTGCGCCCATTGAGCTCCATCAAATAATTCGATCCCAGAAAAAAATAATAAACCTCCCTTTGTAGTAGTTAGTAATATGCAAACTTACCCAAAGACATTTGTACTAACATTTGGACATCCACAGAAACACAAACAATACAAAACAAGAAAAGCAGTATCAGTTTCATTGTAAGATTTTACCTCAGTGTTTCTCAACCGTTTTTGCCCCACTTTCGGACAAAGTGAGTAGATGCAAAAACATTTCTAAACATACTGATGTACTCAAGGTGTATACATTTAAAAGACCTGATGATAAAACAAACTTGGTCAGTTGTTTAGTTGTTTTTGTTTTATGCAGTTAAGTTGAAATACGATGTGAAATGAAGATTTCTATGAAAAATCCCACCCTAGGCCCCTTCTGAAGTCCCACATCCCTCCACAGTATTGCCACGCCCCATCCGTGGGGCATGTGCCCCACCTTGAGAAACACTGCTTTACACAAAGATGAATCATGGTCAAGACGACGGAAAAGTCAAAGGTTCAAACATTTCTTCTTCCCCATCGTCCTCCGATAATGTACATCAACCAAGCTTTTATGGCACACATTACACGAATGATCATATCCGCCCAGCAAATCTCCATCTAAAGCTTACCTATCAAGCAGCGTCCACAGTTATTTTTTGACTTCTAAGAGCAAAACAGAACCAATTTTTCTGTGTTCACTATATTATTATTAAGATTCCCAGCAAGTTGACTTATTGGAACACCCGAAATAACCACCGAGTCTAGGATTTCATCAGTCAGCAATGTCGGGCTTTCTCACAAAAAAATATTTAATATCTGCCTTCACAGACCTGTCACGTACGGTTCCATCATGCCGTTTTCTTTTTTTTTTTTTGGTGTGTGTGTGTGTGTGTGGTTGTTTTTTTCCCCGTCTCGCGAAATCATGTCCTCTGTCAGGCAGCTCGCAGTACATCGGAAGTTAGGTTCAGTACCAGCGAGAGTTTGTCACGGGAGGTGACAGAGTGGATTTCGTTTGTCAACAGATAAACTGCTCATTAGGAATATAGGACAAGAAAGAAAACTTCAACATGGCAGACAGGCGGGGGGGGGGGGGCAGTCGTAAAGATATATGAGTGGGGCAAGGAGGGTGTGAGGGTGGGAGGGGGTGAAGGTGGTAGGGTGGGGCGAGGGTTCAGCCCTGGTAAACAAGTTGGGAGACCAGAGAAAAGGTCGAACGGAACGTGACAAGATTAAGAATAAAACACAATTTGTATGGAATGGGTGCCAGTGTGTACATGAATAAGTGAAATGAATAGTCTTGCATGAAGTAGAATTAGTAGACAATCAAAATAACTTTTACAAGATTTGGCAATCTGATACACTCCCTCAGAAGACAGCAAAACCTGGATATTTTAACAAAAGTTGAGATATTATACAGGCCTACTTCTCCCAACTGGCTGGCATTCCTTGTAAATCTGAAGCAAATATTCAGATACGCAATACCATACACTATTCCGTGCCTTGATGTGTTATAATGATAGTAATATATGAACATTAGTGGAATTTTGATAGTTTTCTAAAAAGGTTTAGTATCATGTTGTCTATTTAGATGCTGATTTGTCAATGTCCAGTCGAGTCAACCACCATGTGCTTAAGATGTATCTTCAAATCAAGAAAATAAGTAAGATCAGACGTTTCATCTCCACAGAGATTGCAGCTCTCATGATAAATTCCCTGGTTGTGTCCAAATTAGACAACTGTAATTCTCTCTTGACTAGAATATCCATCGATGTGATGAAAAACTTCAAACGGTCCCACACCATCGCTGCAAGACTAGTCTTAAAGAAAAACCAGACGCGACACAACATCACCTCTTCTGGAGTCCTTGCACTGATTAACAGTTAAAAAGCGTATTTTTTATAAGGTGCCCACATTGTGTGACAGATGTGTGTAACAGGGCACTATTCTAGGTTATCGAGTTACTGAATTTTTATGTTCTATCACGCCAACTACGATCTTCAGCTAACAAAATAAAACGTTCCCATTATGTCTCTTAGATCACTCGGTAAACGAATTTCTTTTTATGGCCCGAATTATGACCTGGAATTTGCTACCTCAAAACCCAAGAGATATGCTGAATACTGAAATTCCGAAGAGACATCTTAAAACACATCTTATCAATTGATGGAATGCAACCATATCTATTTCTGACTGTTATTGCATATTTTAGTATGTTCTTTGTATTGGTGAATTGAATCTGAGTGGTAGAACGACTGTAAAGCGCATAGAGCTTGTATTATTGGGGGGGGGGGGGGCGCTGGAGGCTATAGAAATGTTATTTATTATTATCATTAATATGATTCTGTCACGTATCACTTCTACAAGGAGAAGGACTGGACATATTATATTTAGACATTCGGTTTCACGATAACCTTCACCTGTGCCTGGTCCAAGCTCATAAACAAAGAGTTCTCAATTTAGATCACATAAATTTATTGCCATCTGTTGTTCCAGTCAATCAAACACGTTGGAAGATCGATATTTTGACCCTTTGTTAACGGTAGCATGTGGACACTCTCTCAGCATTTCGTCCTCGACTTGGAGGATTATGAAATATAGAATGATTTCATAATTCCACTCTTGAGGAACCTAAGTCCATACAGAACAATGGCAAGGCGCTGGTCAACCTTGATGTCGAGCCGGACTTCCTGGCACTTGAAGAGGGTTGGACCACTCAAGCTAAGACATGGAGTACATTCTGTTATTGTTAGAATCTCTAAACAGGATTAATGATCGAGAAAACTATCGGACAGAACCTCCTCTAAAGCTTCCGGTGCTCTGTTATTCCTACAGCAATATAAGTTGACGGATTTCCAAATATTTTTCACTGCATGCGGAGATTCCTTTGTGGGCGTCCACGTTTTCGATCCAGGTTATTTGGCGAGTTTTGCAGCTACTGGGTAAACAGTGAAGCTTTCTAGTGCGTGCATTTACATTTAAGCTTGTTTTGATTTATAGCGTAGTGTGCATTGAACAAGTTTGCTTGGCATAGCTATCTGTTTCGTCTATCATGCTGTGTGTGAGCGGCCAACTGGAATAGACCGTATATCCTGAGTGCGGTAATCACGTAAAAAGAGATGTACTCGCAGGTTCTTATAGTGGGTGTTTTGGTCACAGCTAATTCCACATCGACGATAATGAAACCGAGGATTTGAGCAATGTCACTATGAGTGAACTAGTATTGTCCTTAAAATGGAGGAGATAGAAAGAATAATGATTTATTTTCTCTTTTGAGAACGGGAAATATATAGCATTATCTAGAAATAAAAGATAAATATTATAAAAGCAAGATGCCTTCACTGTATGGAACTCTAAATATTTAGAAGATAGCTATTAACGAGGACGGTAAAGCTTTTTCGAAAGTGCAAAACAAAACCCCTAATGGAAGTTGCAGAAAAAAAAACACGAAAAAAACCCGACAACTTATTTGTATATTTGTTCCATGAAATATGTTCTCGTTTTTGTACTGGGAATCTGTCAGACTGACATTAGATACGTTGGCCATTAGCCAAGAATTTTCCTTACTCCGCCCACACTCAGGTATATGACCCACGAAACGTAGTGCACGAAGGAAGACAGTGAAAGAAAATGCATTTTCTTCTTAGCTCATAAAGATAACAACAATAGCAACAACAACAACAGGCACGGACAAATAAGAATAGGACAACATGCAAAAAGCAGATTAGACTTTTTAAACATTTTACATCCGCAGCCACGAAATGTACGTCAACTTGAATTGTGGACAGCTGTTTACAAAATGTTCTCATGAATTCTTCAAACCAGTGGGAATCTGGAATTGTAAATCTTAAGCGCACACTCGAATGAGCGGACTAAATGTGCACAAACTACGCCGTAAAGATACGTTTTGTTTTTTTTTTCTTTAGGCTAAACAGCGAAGAATGTGATGACATACAATAGATTTCCAGGTATTTGAATCCAAGTTCTCTTCAGACTTTCAACTTCAGACCTTCATTTGTAATAGGCTGATCTACATGTTCTATCTGAAGTGGTCTATCTGTTTATCTGTCTGTCTGTGTCCATCTGTATATGATCACTATCACGTGCACTTTGTCAGAGCGGAAAGTGTCATCCCAATTACAATTTTCCACATCAAGTTGCAGAGTTGCTTTCTCAGTTGTAAGAACGTAATCCTGTTCTCTCAGTTGTAGGAACGTAATGATGTCTTCCATCACATGGCGAGCAGCAGTTTTAACTTCGACAGCTGTAGTCCCCCTTTACAATATTTTGCATGCTTCCACTGTTCTACGTTCGTGCCCTGGGGTGTATTATAATGTATGGGAACTTGGCCCCATTTGTGAAAAGAAATCTTCTTGACCCCCCCCCCTCCCCCCCCCCCCCCAATCAGTCCTGGAAGACTGATGGCCCATTGGCATGACAACGATCCATTCTATGAAATACTTTGTGGGACAAAAGGAAGAACTAAACAAGAATAGACGACCAACTCAAGCACAAACCACCCAGTTCTGAAATTTCTTCTTTCTTCTTTTTTTTTTTTTTCTTGTTTCCATTTTTACCTGGAAACAGAAGCGATGACCTCATTCTACATCATGTGTGAAAATATCTTTTCAAAGATAACGATAGAAATACAAAGAGACAAAAATAAAATGTGATAAAACCGCGTATCATAGTTTGCTGTTTCTTCATTATATCTTTTGCCTGTGGATGAATCTGTCAGGAAAACCATCAAATCGCATGAAGTTGTTATTGTTGTTGTCTTTGCTGTTGTTGTTGATTTCCCAGTTAAAGTTAATTGTTTCTGATTTCTGGCGTGATTTTTACAGCACGCTCTAAAGTAATTGTTGACATTCAAGCAATGGCGTGTCTGGTGTGGCCACTTAACTTTATGTTTCTCTCATTTATCTTTCTCTCGGCAGCTCGTGTTGTCTGGATGGATGGAGAGATTCAGATTAAGCCGGAGCAAACGTTGAATTTTCTAGTAGGCCCGGTGGCTCGGGGAATACACAGATGTGATCTTTTAAAGTTGAAAAAAATGAGTAAATTGCGGTGTAATACTTTTTAATTCTACTCGAAAAAAATGCATTTGGTTTTTGTGGGGTTTTTTTTTTGGAGGGGGGGGGGGGGTCAAAATGTCAGAAGGCTTTCTTCAGTTCAGTTCAGGTGTGGCTCAAAATCTACGAAAGTATTAAAAATGTACCAATCTTTGAGACTTTTAATATGTCCACTAACATTAGTAGGTCTTTTGGTAGATGCGTAATGTGATACTTTGTAGAATTCAAGGCCCAGCGGTTAGAAAACCTTTTATGATTGTACTGGAGGCCTTACTGCCTTTATAATAGGATTTCAGTTTAAAGGAGGAAAATAAGGCACAAAATATTCCCTGTACAGGCCATCTTAGTGGTCTGTGCAGGGAATGTCCACACATAAGACGCTCTTTGCCTCTGTATACTTGTCCCCGGCTTCCCTTCCGCTCCGCTCCTCACCCCTATTGAGGCAAAGAATGTTTTTTACTTTTTCGTACGTCCTTTTACATAAAATAGCGGGTCGGAGCTGATGCTGTGGACAAGACCACTAAGCCCTCTCCACCCCCTCCCCCAGATCCAGCCCTACCTGGGTGACCATGTCATGGTTGGGGTAAACCGGAGGGTGGGTGTGTGTGTGTGGGGGGGGGGGCTGTCTGAGATCCTCGTGCAGGTGATAGAAATGACGCATGGAATTTGCCTTTGATTAACCAAAATGCGAAAGGTGCCGAGAAAAATCTTGTATAAATCGAAAACACATAATTATAAATTAACGTTTTGAACCAATAATCACGAGTAGAGTTAAAAATCTTTGAGAGATCTTGACAGAGGGCGAACTATGAATTCTAACAGTTCTACGAGATTTTCGTCACTGCTCTAAAAAAAAAGTTATTTTTGACACTTTCGAGATATGAAACAAAAAATGTTTTCATTCCCAGTCATGTGGTGACTTATGCCCACATGATTCTATTTGGGTTATTACATTTTACTGTTGGTGGACCTCTTTTTACTATAATATCTGACAGCCCTTATGCTCTGGAATGCAAAGTTGCCATTTGGCATAAATCTAACATACACCATTATCGTAGAGCAATGACGCTTTGGCAAAAGAACATCACGACCTGGTTCAATTCGAACGCAGTTATCAATAACTATTATCAAATGACACAGCATCCTACGATGGCAAGAAGACAAAGACAGTCCCCGTTGTCGACAACTGTTCTTTATTGTCCGTGAAGCTACATTTTCTAACTTGCCCACAACATCAGAAAATATTCTTGGCCTATTAGTGGTGGCATATTGTCGTTCTAGAAATACAAACGCAAAAGTACATTAGTTAACCTAAATGATAATTATGCCTCAAGTGGATAGGAAAAGTGCTAAAGTTTTCAGACAGTTACAATCTCCAGATGCTAAGAAAACTATACTAAATGGCGACTTTAGTTCTTGTTTGTTCTATCTCCATTTTCGCAAAAGCTGGAGATCTTTCTGTATGTAGAAGAGGTATAACAAATGCACACTTTGACACTTGTTTAAAAATACGTTGTGGCACTTATCAAATTGTTTCCGAATTATTCAATTTCCCAATCATAATACTAAAGCCGCAAACGTTTAATGTCGAATTTCTCAGTTGTGCAAAAAGTGGAGTTGGAACATTCAAGAGCTAAGGTCACGAAGTTGTTTTCTTCCATAAATCTCGACTTCTATCTCATGTAGTAATGTCCTCATTCCGCTGGAATTCGGCTGCTTTTCACCAAAGAAAATACAGAGAGACAAAACAGAGATCATATAGTGAGGATGAACCCCGTACTTTCTATACCTGACCTTGCATTCCTCTGCAGTGCACTTGGCATGAATCAATTGGTATTTATTTACCTTCAGAAAACTTTACCGGATGTTTTTTCCTTTTAGCGATTTTTAAATTTTTTTGCGCACTTAAAAATTTCGTTCCGTTTTTTCTTCATTTCATATTTTATATGCGTCAAGGGGACTGAATAACGTAGCCTTCACCTGGCTTTCAGAAATGCAGTGGGAATCTTGAAGAAGAAAGAAATTGGTCTGAATGGAAGTTGTAAAAACTTCACTGAGAGACAACACCATGGCACGCGAGAAAACAAAGAAGATGAATGAAAATAACACGTACGGTATCTGAGGTTAATTTCTATTAACAAATGCAGTGAAAAGCTTTTTGGATTATAATGATTTTCTGTCAGCTGGAAACAAAAATATTTGACAGTGACAAATCCATAATCTCACTCACGCAAGGGCGTGTACAGCTCTCTCTCGTGTACATCCACCCCCACACAAGGGTTACTTGGGTCAAGGCCGGTCTTTGTTAGACACTTTCTCATATCATGATCGAGCTTAATAAGCTTTCCAAATAGAAGTAGTAGAATAGCTCGACTTATGACCGTCCATTCCCATTCTTCATTATGGAAAGCCCTCAAGATCATCACATTCTCACTTAACTTAGCCCTGGCCTCTTCATTAGTGGTCTGCTGGCATTTGGGCACTCTTGCTCTTGATAGTATACGAGTCTGTCAACATCTGCCCTGTTAAAGTTTTATCGGAATCAGGCTTTTTACTTAGGTGCGATGATTCTTGCGGAAGTTAGAACTGTTATGTAATTAATGTTTCGATACACCTGCATGTTGTTCAGTTTGTTCTGTTGTTGTTGTTTTTTTCTCATAATCAACTTTTTGATTAATCTGTTCGCCCACTGGATGCCTCCTGTGAGGGAATACTGGAACATACGCAAACGTGCTTTATGGCCAATTACCCGTAAAATGTCAGTGTGTCGAATGTACAAATTCAGGCACACGTTCACACAACACTATATTTATCCAAGATTTTCGGAAAAACTGAGCTTTGGCACTGCAAGTAAATCTTTTAGCAACTCATATAAAAGAATGTTGTTACAAGTACTAACGTCCCCCAAGTTTTTGCGCCATGGGTACGTATTTTAAAGTTTTTTGTGGCTCTTGAGCTAAAGAGCTCCTCCAGAAATACTCCCAACAACAGCCTTACTTAATTATTCTTTCAGATTGTTTTGTTGCTGTTGTTGTTTTCCTCTTGTTGGTTGAAAAAGTAGGAGGCAGGGTTAGGGATTCGATACGATTTAGGATTGAGGATAAGGACTGGGTAAGGGATAGGTAAATATACGTACGCACCCCTATCGCCAGACGCATGAGGTGTGTACGTGCCAGCCAATAAGAAAATAGAAAGTGTGGAACAGAAAAAGGGGAGGAATGCAGATTGCGGGGGAAAAGGATGAAATTCCATCTAATTTTTTTTCCTTCTTTAGCAATCGTCTGGTGGTCACAAATGTACACTAGGCTTGCAGCAGGCAAACATTGCCACGTACAGGGAGTTCTGTTCTCACATACTCGTATTATCTCATCGATTCAGACCAATTCCCGTTTCTATTTGGTTAAAGGAAGTGCATCAGTGAAGCAAAGGAATAGTGGTTGGAGTTTTTGATGTAGCTGTTGTTCTTGCTTTTATGGGGTAGGGAGGAGGAAGATAAGGATAGAGACGTTCAAATTTGTTGACGCACAAGATCCATGTTGATGATTTTCTTTTTCTTACAAAGATGTCCATGGGCCAATCAGTTAATCAGGCAGGCACTCAATTATTCTTGTTTCTTGTTAGGCGTTGCCCGTCCACTGCAAGATGTAGAACTCTGCCAAAGATCTCCATTCTTTTACTCAGTTATTCATTAATAGCTGTTCATTCACACTCACTTACTCACATATACTCACGCACTCACTCACTTTATGCACTCAACTCAGTGCATGCGAGTCACTCACTTCATAAATGAATATCAAACACAACGCATTCAATCCTGGTGTGAGAGATACAAGCTTCTAAACCCATTTTGGGCAGAGTCAACACTAAATTGAATTATTTTTTTTGCTATGCTTTTAAGGCATACTCATCACCGGCTTGATGGCGCCTTGCCTCTGAGATACAGGATGTATAATCCCCAATCATAAATATTCAGTCGATCAATATCTCACTCAGAATTATCACACTGAAAACATTTGATTCGTCTTTCAGATAATATTCATTTATGCATGGAAATATGCGTAATAATCAATTACCAGAAGTCAAGATAAAAGTTCTGTGTCACGTAATCAAGGACACACCTGTGACTACTGAATAATGAGACCCAACCCTTGGGAAAATCATTCATCCATTATTTATGACTGTTAAAAAGCCTGATTTCCCATGAAGAGTGTTTTGGTGGCTTTTCTGCGCGTCTTTTTTCACCCAGTGAACACCCGAGTGATTTCTAAAAATCGCTTCTTCTCTTTTTATTGTATGTGTTTCCATGTATGGGCATTTTTTTTAAAGATATTATACTCTTCGAAAACACACTCGTCAAAACCACCCGGGAAAAAAAAACAGGCTTTAGGGATCAGACTTTAGCATTCATAGAATTAGAAATCAATGTTGTTACCGAAACAGTCTTTAAGTGTGAACTTGGTTTGTTACAGAATACTCAGAAATGAATTCAAAGAAGAAATGTTGTGAGATTTTCAAACCATAAAAATAGGTGAAATAGTTTTCAAATAGTACAGGAAATGAAATAGTACCCGAGGACCCTAGCTCTTCTGGATAGCACGATTCACATGAAACTGCACTAGAGGCCAGTGGAGGCAAACAAAAAGAGAGGGAGAAAGAAAAGAGGGGAGACAGAGAGAGAAAGAAAGAAAAAAACCGAAATGCACCAGCAAATCTTCGGCTTAGCAAAAGCCTTGGAAAGTTATTTGGGCTCGAAGAATAATGCCAGAAGATCGATCTGAATGAAGCAAAGCTCAGATGCTTGCATATAAAAAAAATGTGGGATGTACCGATTATTGCATTCGTTCTGAGAACGATAATTAAATGACAAGAAATGAATGACGGGCAAGTCAAAGTGGGCATTTTTGTAGTACGAGTATGAGGTTTATGGGTCTCTCAGTGTTCATGCTTGTAATCGTGGTGATAGGGAAACAGTCACAATCGAAACCAGTGTCATATAGTCCAGAAATAAAACATTGTCACAAATGAATGGCATAGCTGTCTAAAAATTATTAATGTTTTTATTTTTTTTTCATTTTTTATTTTTTTTTCTAACCAGCCGACGCTTCTGGCGTTCCGAAGGATAAACTTGCCTCCGGCCTCCACCTTTCTTCCTGTAACCCCCCCCCCCTCTCTCTCTCTCTCTCTTTGTGTGTCTCTCTCTCTGTCTGTCTGTCTGTCTCTCTCTCTCTCTCTCTCTCTCTCTCTCTCTCTCTCTCAATTACAGTATGCCATGTACATTACCATGCTACACACCCTGTTCTTGTTAGGAGCACGTGCACCGAATGGAAAGCTCTTGAACGGCGGTCAGATGAAAGCCATAAAAGATGAAAGAAGACACCACGAGAGAAGTAAATAACTCGGAAAAATGCTTTAAAAAAGGCTCCTCGGTAAGGGTAATTATCAATGGTTGCGTTATGATCTGATTATCATTAACCTGTAAATAAATTGTGAAGCTTGTACATGTACCTTTTGCGGTTTAGACAATAACACACACACAAAAAAAAAAGGATAAGAAAAAAGCAGCCCACTGGAAAGCCCTTTAGAGGGCAAAGAAAGAAGGACAGGAAGGCCAAGAGACGATGACAAGAACAAGGCAACCCATTGGGCAGCCTTTTTGAGGGCTAAGAAAGCCAAGAGGAAGAATATTGTTTCACCTCATACGCAACCTGGAAGATCTAGAGTGTAATATATGCGCTGGAATTCTGTGGTCGATACAGCATTTCTTTATCATCCTGTGGGAAGAATTCAGTACATAACTGAACGTTGATATTTACGGGAATAGAAAGGCAGTATCGACCTTTGGTAAATTGAGCTTTCAAATACGTATGCTTATATGATAAACACGGTGAATGACAGCTGTATTTGAAAGGTTAAATGTTGTTTAATACGTGGAAATTATAATCTCGGCGAAATAATTGACAGAGAAAGCTTCAAATATATGTTCTGACAACAGTCTTTCAGCAATAATACGGGGAAATATTTAATCATTCCCAACATGTGGATTTTACTAGCTTAGAAAATGCCCATTCATCCGCGCGTATGTTATCGGTAATGAAAGCTATGGCATGTGATGGAATCTAATAATTCTCCGCATCTCTGTGCACCGCAAACCTCGCTCATTCAACATTTGATGATCGATCTGATCGATTTGGTGCAAACATTTTTTTTTTTTTTTTTGGAGTGAGAGAATGCGAGTAACCATGCATGTACGCTGGCTGCAGAATACTCGCTGGCTTCAGGTTGCCCCTGTACACACACGCGGCTTACACCGAAGAGCAAACATGATTTAAAACGTGACGCTGTCTGAGTACAAGAGATACATCTTCGTATTGAGCATTTACAGCCAACTTGGGACCATTGTCATTGGATGCCTGGTGCATTTGCCGGATGGTTTAACCCCTTAGAGACCAAAAGCGTCAGTGAAAGACAGTTTCCCGTAACAGAATTTAAAGGAAACGGATCGATATGTTTGTTTACAACACGTCCTACAAGTCTGCAGTGCCAAGCATTTTACTTATCTATTTCGACAGAATTTTCTACACAGGGATGACACGAGAGAATGATGTAACAGTGAATTTGCAGTTCAAATAATGTTGTTCATACATTAATTAAAATCAGTCTTCATTTATTACTCCTGGTATGGTGAGGGTTAACCCGCCACTGATTAATTAGAGGTCTTCCAGTGCCAAGTGCCGGTCCCGGAGTACCAGCGGAAGTTACTTGAATCTTCCAATACTTGAACTCCTTGTAGGTAGGATTTCTTCTGCTAGATATTTGTTTTGCTGTTGTTTATGTCTGTACACGTCGTCAGTGGCCAATTTTGTTTATTGTTTATGGCTCTACAAGTCGTCGGTGGCCAATATATACTGTTGTTTATACCTATACAAGTTGTCATTGGCCAATCTTGTCTGTCTATGTCCATGTTTATGTGTTTAAAATAATTAACTATCATGTAAATTATCTGTATTTCACAGGTTTGGTTATGTATCTTTATCCTCTCTCTCTCTCTCTTTCTCTCTCTCTTCCTGTATCTTTCTCTCTCTCCTTCTCTCTCTCCTTCTCTCTCTCCTTCTCTCTCTCTCTCTCTCTCTCTCTCTCTCTCTGTCCCCCATTCATCCACCTGTTTGTCTGTCTGTCTTTTTTCTTTCTTTCCCTCCCTCTCTCTCTCCCATTCCTCGTTCTTTGCCCCCTCTCTCTGCCCCTCTGTCTCTCTTTCTTTCTCTTTCTCTCGTTCTCTGTCCCATTCCTTCCTTCCTTCCTTCCTTCCTCTCTCTCTCTCTCTCTCTCTCTCTCTCTCTCTCTCTCTCTCTCTGTCTCTCTCTCTCTCTAGAGGCAAGATACATAAAATGGCAAAATGCACAACTGAACGGATGTTCAGCAATAACCACTGGAGGTAAAATTCACATACAGTCATTGAATAAGCACCAAATGAGAAATATATTAAAATGATGGACCGTTCAAGAGAAAGTAAAACTGGTAAAATACATCTCTAAAAATTGTATAATATTACATTGTGATCTCGTTAATTTGTCAGAATTGTTCATTCTTTTGTGATATGGCAAATAAGCAGAACTGGTCTTTGAAATTTTGTCTTACATAAGGACAATAATTTAGCAATTACTTAATTGCTGTCCCCCGCTAAGGAGCACGTCACGAGGTCTAATGTTGTGCATTGTTAATGTCCGGCTTGCCACAATGCTCAGTGGACCGTGTGACAGGCTTAGTGTTCTGAATGCCTCAGTGCTCCCTGAGGTGTTAATGCTGTGCAAATTGAAAGTGCTTTTGGCTTTTGCGGTATACGCTCCAAGAATAATATTGTTGTGGTATGAGGTTGAAAGTGTTAATTTGTAATGGGAATATTATACAAGTACAGTGCTACCGTTGTCGTCGATACAGTCAGGACAGCATGACTCTGGTATTTGAGGATGACTGTTCGGACGATGAACAACGAGTTCAGTATTAGAGTGAACTTTTATCAAATTAATAATGAACACAATCAATATTCTATATTCCCAAATACCACCACCAGCACCACATCACCATCAAAACAAAATAACAATCTTATGTAACCAAAAAAACTGGCGGGATTTTTAACAAGACCTGGCCCTGCTCACACAACTCGGATTTGCATGAATTTTTACAAGCGCCTTCCTTTCGGCCTGAAAAGGTTCTTTTTGTGGGATTTGGAGACTCGAAATCTTGAGATGGTGGAAATGTTTTTGTTTCCTTGAGTTTTCTTTGTGTCGCTAATTGATTATCTCCAATCCTTCTTTTTCACGAACACATGAGCCCACGACATCATCACCTCCTGAAAAAATTTTCGTTACGTACCACTGCACACTGTGTAATGTTGTAATCGCTGAGTTTTGAGGATGACCCTAGGCATCTCAGCATCAATGTTTTACTGCTGATTCCTTTCAGTGTGAAGTGGTATCCTTTGGGGTTTTGTTTTTTTACCATTCGAAGAATGGGGCGGTTCCTGGTAGCAACAGAAACAACAAAACAACAGAAATACATGAAATGCTCACATGTACTCGAGACCCGTATCGGAGAAATGATAAAAGATGACAAACAGAAATATCAACTGTGAAGGGCTTTTCCATAACAAGACGCTACCCTACAAAAATAGCAGGAGGAGAACTCTGTTTAGACAGTCATACGCCGCCAAGGGGCGTGTAGTGTTCTCTAATTGGACTCTGTTTGTGACAGATCACTATTCTAGACTTGCCACAGACAACAATAACAAGAACATCATTGGAATTAACCAGGACAAAATACACAACGAGCCCCCTTTCGAGTGCACTTGTCACAGGGGTCAACAAGCTGAAAATCCCCTCAAGTCGGTCGTGCGAACATGACAGAGATTGGCTTGGCGGATAACAGTGCCCACGGGATTTAATATTGTTACAAAAGCCGTTCATAACTGGAGATAAAAGAGAACCATGTCCTATTTGTTTCGCTTCCAATAAACTGGAAAATATTTCGAACGCTTTTTAAGCTTGCAGTTTTCGTTTCGCTCGCCTTAATGATTGCAATTCTCCTGCGTCAGTGAAACATTGTATTCTTTCTGTAAAAAATGTGGAATGTTACAATTCAACATGCAAAGCAACGCGTAGGACGTGCGAAAACAATAGCTAAATTGTTCTCATGTTATTCTACAAATGCCGAACAAATTATGTATCGATTAGTTTGAGCCTTCTTCATTCATGGAAGTCACGGACTCTGTGAAAATCTGCCTGGGGTCTCCATAGGCAAAGAAAACGCTAGTCAGACTTGTGGGAAAGTGCGTTTAATTTAAGTTTTAGTGCGAAAATTAAGTTTTATGTTTTCTAACTTTGGTAACTAGTAGGCTGTATACTCACTTTTTGACAAAAATTACGGCCGAAAGTGCAGTGGTGAATCTTTTAGAGATGAAAAGTATAGGGATAAGCTGGGGTTGTTGTTTTTTTTCACGGAGCGAATTTGTGGATAAATTGTTGTGAAAAGTAATTACACAGAAAAGAAAATACTGAGAGGCTGTGTAGGGGCCACGGTGGTTTTGAGGCAAGGTGCTCGCCTCGCATGCCAAAGGTACCTGGTTCGATCCACTGTCGGTTTTTTTTTTGGGGGGGGGGGGGTAAATTCCTAGCCCTGATCCTATGGTAGGTTGGATAGAGCACCTAGTCTTCTCAGATAAGGACGAAAAACTCGGAAGAACCTATGCACGTTGCACACGTTAAAGATACCATGGCAGTTGAAAGTCGAGAAGAGCAGACCGATCAAAGCCGCTGCCCAGGCAAAATTCTAAAAAAAAAAACTAATACCTGCCTCAAAACACATGCAGAAAGAGAAAGGAGAAAAAATAAATAAAAACAAGAAAAGTGAGGTGTAAATGTCAAGAGTAGTGAACCTCCTTTAGTAAAGACTTAAACACGAGAGGCTATGGATTTCGAAACCTTTCAAGAATAGGAACGTCACCAGTCTAGAAATAGTTCAGTGGATCGATGAATCAGAAGGAAGAAGACAGCTACGTTGATGAGGTTTTTACTAATGTCAGCCATAACATAATCACAGTGCCTCCTACCTGGGCACTGGGTATTATCGTAATCCCCTGCCTCAAGGATAGCGTGACTTACGAGTCAAATAGGTGGCAAGGCTGGAAAAGCCAGCTTTCTGGGACACAGATTGTGTTGTGAGTGAATGGGTACACCGTTAGTGCACTTGAATGTCATCTGTAGCGCGAAGGATTGCAGTTACTCCTTGCTGGGAGCTGTAGTTTTCATACAATTCATTAATTTGATCTACAGAGGACGTATGACTTATATTACTGAGCCCTGTGGTGATACGTTCTGAGAGCTACTTTTCCAAAGTTTCTTTGACGTCACGTGTAAGTCTCTGTTATAGAGCAAGAATTTCCAGCTGGAGAGGTGGTTTCTGCAAGAGGACAAAAAAAAAAGTCATATAGAAGGTAAAAATGCATTATATTAATGTTTTTAAGGGCTTTATTTTATTTCATTTCATTTTACCATTATTATACGCTCCTTCGCTGTTTATATTTACACCATTGCCATAAGGGATTCGAGATTGTTATGGTAGTGTTTTCCCTCTCGACATTTACAATGAAGTATAGACCGGTGAGATGGCTGCCCTTTAATATACAATACTTTGTAATTTGATACTGTATGAAGACAAGAAGTTTGAGCAAGATAACGTAATAATGATGTTTTTGTCTGTACTCTCTCAGCATGAGATATAAACAGCGTAGCTTGGGCAATCAGGTGAAAACTACAATTTCTCGGGCGCGGCGAATCAGAGAGAAAGTGGGGAAAAGAATGTTTTTGTTTTTCCACTTAACAAGAAAAACACACTAACTGTTTCATAATATACAGTACTGAGTTGGTACCGAATGAACTTGTCTCCTTTAACTTCTAGCCAAGGAAGATTTGCGAAAACAGTACGTCGTCGAAGTTTGGCATCGGTCCGTGAAACTTTACCACAAAAAAAATAAATTATTGGGTACTTTTCATTGTGCACTCACGCTGGTCGGTAGACCTATTTTTCCTTGTAGCAAACTGATTCAGATTACAATTTAGATGGCAGCAGAGGATTTCAATGATGAAGAGAGGAGCCATCTAACCCCTATGAACCTTGCAGTTCAACAGAAGTGTTTCCTGTTGTGTGTTTGGTCACATAATAATAATTATCTGACCTAGTTTATGATCTTGACGTTCCAATGTTTCCCCGCCGTCCGGTCAACGACTCTGAAAGTACTGTAATTTTGTGATACATGAAAGCCTGGCGATATCTAAGTATTAGCTCAATGTGTCCAGTTGAATGTTCTTGTGTTTCTTGCAGAACTTGATGTACACCGTCCGTTATTATACAGGTTGCCAGAGCAACGTGTTTCGGTCATCGGGCATTGATAGTCATTGCTGTAGCTAGGACAGTTATTGTATCATTTGAGCAGAACTTAAGCTTGTAAGTATGAAATTTAATTGAGGGAGCTCGAAACTCCCAGCTGTAGAGAAGCCAGATCTAAACAATACTTCCAGTCAGACTAATCTCTTTAAAATCATCTGAAATTGTCTTGGACTGGAACTCCCACATAATTTGCCATTACTGTCGCCCACCATAGTCTTCAATATTTCTTACTGAAACTGCTGTAGATTTTGTACAGGTCAAATGAAAGTGGCTCTTGTTATTAGATAGCTGAGCTCTTACGACATGAGTTATTTCCAGATTGGTCGGCAACTTCCTATTTGTTTTTGCCTGGACTTGGACTTGTTTCGGTATAAACTATCAGCAACATCAATAAGTTTAATGGGGATCACCGTTGTTAGCGTCTCGAGTGTCAAGCTACACCGTTGACATGATGATTCACTTGGCACATCCCAGACGTTTATCATTTTAGTAAAATTTGTCGTCTTGATTTGGCATGTTGCGGGATTGTTGCTGAACTGGAGTCTCTGGGTTCGTTACCACGACAAATTCATGTTGAATGGATGAAAAAAATAATAAGCACCTGCTGTCTGCATGCACTGATTTCAAAACGTGTATATTCATAAAAATATAACCGATCGTGTCAAGAAGAATAGTTTCCGTTTCCACAGCTTTAGTAGGCAAATTCAGAGGTTTGAAAAGGCTAAAGATATTTTTTTCCTGCATCAGAAAAATATTCATTTTCCTTAATACACCAGATACATAAATTGTATAAAAATGTCTTCTTAACGGTGATGAAAATATTGGCATTTGTGTCAGCCGCAAACAAAAGTCATTGGTGACAACATGTTTGCCTTCTGCTCAAATCAGTTTGACAATGTCAGATATCAGATACAAAATGCGGTAAAAAATATATATAAACCTCTAAATGTTACGGATTCGGTTGCATTATGAAAAACGTTATTTTGAAATTTATTAAAACCTGTTATTTATCTCTGCTGTGTTATTTCTTTTGCGAACCAGTTCGAATGACGCATAAAAAGAGAAATCTCAACACTTCTTTATCGTGGAATGGGAAATGAAGTGAAGGCTGTAAGAAGCAGATAACGCAGTAAAGCAGGTCTTGACATTTTAAGATTATGACAGACGATTATGTTGTTTTCTCATTCTGAACAGGAAGAAACGAATGCCAGAAACACACATTGGAGTGGAGAAATTTCAGATGTAGCGATAAACGCGGTAAGTTTAAGCTAAGTAAAAAAAATATGGCGAAAAGAAAAAGTTGTAGATAGCAAAGTCTCGCGTAAGAAATAATACCAAAAACGATACAATAAACTGCAAAGGAAAGGGGAAGTCGAATGAAGCTTCCTGTTAAATCTTCATAAGACAAAAGGTCACTAAATTGAACCAATTAAACAATAACAAAAAATGTAGAATATTATATCAATGTAGAATGTTAATATTAAATCAATACGACCACTTATCTGCGGGTCCAGACTTGGGTTTTCGGAGATTTTTTGTGGTTTTCATAGTATTAAGTTTGAGCTATCTATAGTACTGGCAGAATATCCAAGTGTACGCTATGGCTTAAGTAAAACTAAGCTTTCCGCGGCATCTTGATTCGCATTATTTCATACACCGTGATCATCTAATAATGCACCGGAAAAACCTGCCAAACCACCGAAAGATTAGACCGGGAGTTGGACTTTTTTCTGCAAAAACATGGACAGGAAAAAGCTAGGAATGTTAGGTTATAAAAAACAGCCTGGAGAAGGTGCAGCTCAGCTTCGAAAATTGAATAATGGGTACACGCACTCACAATTTCATTCGTCCATTGCAAACTGCAATTTTTTTTTTTTTCGGTAAAGAATTTAGATGAAAACCGCATGTTTCTAAGTGTTGTGGTTATCTTGGGGATTCTCAGGGTACGTTATGTTACCCGTTCTTACATAGCATTATACACTGTGTATGAACGCTGTCACTACTTTACTGATAACCGTGATTATTTTACTGCTAATTTTTGTTTTCTTTATGTCATTTTCTTGAACACGTACAGCTTCATTCATTTTCTATGGGAGGGAACGACACAGTCATAGCAAAAGCAGTATATATGTGCGTTTTATTACTATTATTATTTTTATTTTCGGTTTTCTTATTTTTCATTATGCGCTCCTCCCCCCCCCCTCCTTTTTAAGTTTCTGCACTGTCTGTCTGTGTATTTTTCTGTCTCTCTGTCTCTTTCCCTCTCTCTCTCTCTCTCTCTTCTTTCGCTCTCTCTGTCTCTCTCTCTTTCTTTCTTCCCCCTTTCTCTCTCTCTTTCTCTCTTTCTCTCTTTCTCCCTTTCTCTCTCTTATTCTATTTCTTTCTCTCTCTCTCTCTCCTTCTTTCTCTTTCTCCCTTTCTCTCTCTGTTTCTCTCTCTTTCTCCATCTCTCTTTCTTTTTCTCTCTCTCTGTCTCTGACTCTCTCTCTCTCTCTCTCTCTCTCTCTCTCTCGCTCTCTCTCTCTCTCTCTCTCTCTCTCTCTCTCTCTTTCCCTCCCTCTATCTTCCCCACTCACATCCTATGAGAAAGTTCAGTGAATTCCAGAACCACATTAAGCCAGAGACCGCAGAGCTGATCAAAAGACAAGACAAGATTTATGAACACAGAGAAAATGAACTCTAGGGATTGAATACCCTTGACCATAGAGCATGATGAAACCGCCCCGAGTCTTTTGGCTTGACATCACTTTGTCAACTTCAAAGATCCAAACAAATGAAAATTAACTGTATTTTACAGCAAAACAACTTTCATCTAATCTATAGTTTGAAAATTTAGTGATCATGTGATGCTGTAGTCGCTGAGCTGCGGAGTTCTTATTGCGCACACTGTATTGGCAGTGGCGTCCCGAGGTTTGGTGATGCCCCGGGCCAATGCCTTGATTGTATGCCCCAAGGCGCAGGTATAACGCCTAGTACTGAGAAATGTAAGAAAGGTAGACATTTACAATATGAAGAAACAGATGAATTATACTTTTAATGCAAACTGAATATTTAATTAAATGTGGTGGGCCAGCTACTTTTTTTTTTCTTTTGACATTACATGTTACAGGTTCTCTACTCTTATCTGGCTTACTGAAAAACGGATCCAGCTTGTCGGACTGTAGGGCAGTTTGCACAATTAAATTAACAGCGATACTTTCAATTTTTTTTTTAATTGATTTTAATTTACACTCTATGATTGGATGCCCCCTGAAATGGATGCCCATGGCGGTCGCCCCTTCTGCCCCCCCCCCCTCCTTTCTGCACGCCACTGTGTATTGCAACCTCACTGTGGACCTCCAGCCACTATTCTGGAAGGCTGTGGATTGAATAACAACATCCAAAAAAAAAATACAAATATGAAATCTAAAGTAAAACAACAGCTGACTGCTCTCCACATGTTACCTCTGTTTCTTTCCCACGCTGGCTGTCGGTTGTGTTGTGTTGTTGTTGTTGTTGTTTTGTTGTTGTTGCTGTCGTTATGTTATTGCTGTTTTGTTATTGTTTTGTTGTTGTTGCTGTCGTTATGTTATTGTTGTTTTGTTTTGTTTTGGCGATGTCTTTTCCAGAACATGTTCACAACAAGTTCGAACAGTTTCTTTCACCAGAACACAGTTGTTAATCTTATATTGGTGGGTAGTATGTGTCAATGTTTGCACCCGCATAAGCAGTCATGACCATTGTGTACCCGCTGGTGACTCCGAAACTTTGTCATGACGTATTCATCTGTCCGTCATAACTCCTTAGTCATCAGTTGGTCACTCACTCATTCTCTGACTCTCTCACTCATTCTCCAGATGTATCGCATGCAATTGCCAACTATCAGTAAAACATTGCTTGAATGTGTAGACTTCAAGCACATCTGAAGAAGGCACTATGCCTGCAGATCCATGAAGGAATTATTTTCTAACGTGGACCCACAGTGCGTCCTGCCCTTTCTGAGAGAGGCTAAGATCTACACCTTGATTTAAAAACTTTATACTCATTTACAAAACTATTTTCAGATCCACTCAAAACAACTATTCAGAATTTTACCAATGTCACGAAATTTATACAGAACTATGTCTATTTGTGACATTTAGAAGCTCTGAATGTGAAACATAAATCAAGTACCCAAATAGACCGTAGGCGCGAAGTGGCTGTTATCGTGCCGACTCGTCCGTAAAACCAGAACTCAAACTCAAACTCTGATACACTCCTTCACTCATTCAAGCACTCACTCACTGACCCACTCACTAACTCACATCAGTCACTCACTCACTGGCTCACTTATGATTGGGAACGGCAAATAAGAAAAGACGGTGGGGTCCATATTATTTTGGACAGAACTAAATTCTTCAGGAAATCCAAATCTGGCCCTGCACGTGCGCGCGCGCACACACACACACACACACACACATATGAATGTCCACAATCTCCACGACAAATGCCCAGACATCCTCGTGTTATTCTCTCATTCATTCATCCCCGTTTCACCACCCCTCTTCTCGAACATACGGACCAAAAGCAAATCGCTAGTGAGAGATGCTAGCGCTAACAAGCCAATTAAGTGTTGTAGCTTTGTATTCCGCAATCAGCCACGATAACCATCCTTTTACCACCGTTATTCATTGTCCACTACAAGGGGACACCCCCATCCCCACCCCCACCCCCACCCTGCCCACTGCTAGATCTGTGTGACCCTGGAAGAATTCAGAACTGACACCTACACAATTGCCTATTTTTGGCAGTTTCTGGTGTCCATGAGAAAAACATTTGGCCGTCACAAACATCATTATCCATTTTTGCACTGTTAGCTTGGAAGGTTGGTGTTTATCATGCACAAAAGTGGAGGTGGAAAACACAGTACCGGATTAAAGCATAGGCATTATGGGCCGCAGCACAGGTGCCTACGCTGGCTGAGGGCCTCTGGAGATTAAGTGAAATTTCAAATGTCGAAGTCCAAAGTTCGTGCTTTTATTAATTATATTACTGGGGGCTTTAAAGGCCTACAAAGTCGTAATCCAGTCCTGGGATGACAAATGGTTTTAATATCACTAGGCGAAAAAAAGTTTATCACCATGTTTTCTTATCTAACATCTTCCAGTCACCTCATGAAGTCCACTCAGTCAGTTAGATCATTGTTAAACCTGGAGCCATGCCATGCATAGACCAGAAAGAGGGAGGGAAAGGGTCGGAGGGGGGGGGGGGAGGTTAGTGAGAGAGACAGAAAGAAAGAAGAGAGAAAGAAAAAGAGAAATCACCTTGTACAAAGAAGATGGGTTGGATGTTTCAGCTAAGTCTTGGATGTTTCAGCTGACTTTGAGAAAATATAATAATATATAACTAGCTGAGGTCCCCGGCCCTGCCCGGGATAAATCGGTTTGAATATTGGTTTCAGTTTTGGGTGATTATTATGGACCTGCTTCATCTTGCCTGTTCCTATTTGTTTATTATTTTTATTTTTGTTCGTTTGTTTTTAAATAAGTCTTACTGCTCTGCCTTTGTGAGTTGACACACTGCGCATCCCGTACAACAGCATGATTTGCGCACGAGTTAGAGTGTTTGATAGTGAACACATAGCAGGAAGTGATAACGAAACCTTAAAATGGCGAACCATGACTCGAAATAGATCTAAATCATGGCGAAACAATAAATTTCCAATAAAAACAACAACACTGATTTTAGACTTCTATTAAAAACTGTGCACCCTTACATCCATTCTGATGTACCATATAAAATTTGAAGTCTGAGTGTTGAGTGGTTCAGAAGCCTTTTGCAACGAAAAATCTCAAGTCCACAAATATATATTACTAGCTGAGGTCCCCGGCCCTGCCCGGGATAAATCGGTTTGAATATTGGTTTCAGTTCTGGGTGGTTATTATGGACCTGCTTCATCTGGCCTGTTACTATTTGTTTATTTTATTTTTGTTTGTTTGTTTTTAAATAAGTCTTACTGCTCTGCCTTTATGAGTTGACACACTGCGCATCCCTTACAACAGCATGATTTGCGCACGGGTTAGTGTGTTTGATAGTGAACACATCGCAGGAGGTGATAACGAAACCTTAAAATGGCGAACCATGACTCGAAATAGATCTAAATCATGGCGAAACAATAAATTTCCAATAAAAAAAACTACACCGATTTGAGACTTCTATTAAAAACCGTGCACCCTTACATCCATTCTGATGCACCATATAAAATTTGAAGTCTGAATGTTGAGTGATTCAGAAGCCTTTTGCAACGAAAAATCTCCAGTCCACAAATATATATAGTATAGATGTTGAAAATGGTGTTTTAAAAAGATGATTGGAACTTGTAACAAAACAAATGACTTCATAAATTCAGTTTGTACATTTCCACACATTATATTTTCAAAATGAATGTGTAAAAACCTAGTAGATTTTTTAACTAATGAGCACAGAAAGTTTGAACTTTCTACGTTTAGCCGTTTTTCTATGCATAGGGAAGGACCGCTCCAAGTTGTCCAAATATATATATAGATAGTTTCTTACGGAAATATTTGCATGTGAAGAATCATGTCGCGCAAGATACGAAAAGAATTATCCAAGATTTGCACCGAGGTATCAAGTTAAGACTTTATTATCCTTTTTTTCTTCCGATACTGATATCATGATAACGTTAGAGTCCGTGGGAGTAAGTTACGTCCCAGTTTGGGAACCGCCCCTAGAATTGACGTCAGTGTGGGAAGTCCCGTTTCGCTCCCTAGTTAGTATCTCACATTAAAACCGAGACAAAACAGTTTTGACTCAGTGTGCCATCAGCAGCTTCAGTGCTTTTGTCCACAGCATCCGCCCCGCTCCGCTATGGTATTTTACGGAAAATGACGTGTGAACAGAAAAACACTCTTTGCCTCTATAGCGGTGAGGAGCAGAGCCGAACGGATGCCGTGGACAAGTATACAGGGGCAAAGAGGGTTTTCCTTTTTCTGTCAAAAGCGGAGTGGAACGGATGCCGTGGACAAGTATACACAGGCAAAGAGGGTTTTCCTTTTTCTGTCAAAAGCGGAGTGGAACGGATGCCGTGGACAAGTATACAGGGGCAAAGAGGGTTTTCCTTTTTCTGTCAAAAGCGGAGTGGAACGGATGCCGTGGACAAGTATACAGGGGCAAAGAGGGTTTTCCTTTTTCTGTCAAAAGCGGAGTGGAACGGATGCCGTGGACAAGTATACAGGGGCAAAGAGGGTTTTCCTTTTTCTGTCAAAAGCGGAGTGGGGCGGATGCTGTGGACAAGATCACTTAAAAAGATTTCGTTCAGCTGAATTTTGAAATTCACTTTATTCCAATGATTTCTTGGGTACTTCTGATTCATGGCTACTGACATGGCTATCAAAATGTTGGGAATGTAAACAGTGTGTTTGGTTGTGTTGATCTTGTTAATAACTGGCTACAAAATACGAACCCAGGGTCCACGCTGAATGGCACAGTAGGCTAATGTTCTACCACATTTTAGGCACACCAATAGGAACAGCCTCTTCACCAAGCGACGATCAACAGGAATTGGAATAAAGATTGTTAATGCTTTTTATATGATTCACAAATTCTCCAACTGTGAACGCAATAGCTTTTTTTTTTATCATACGACCTGCACTAACCAAGTTTTGTGTGTAGGTTTCAAATACCATGCAACGTGTGAAGGGTGCACCGAAGTTTAAATTTTTTTATTTTTTTTTTGGTTTTGTTTTTGAATTTGTAGAAAATTCATTGTTTCATCGACTGTAGATTATTAGAGAAAGAGAGTGACTGTGGGAGGGGGGGGGGGAGAGAGATAGAGAGAGAGAGCAGAGGTTTATGTTAGGCAAAGCCCTGTACGTCCTGTACGTATTTTAAGATAGTGACACCAATTTATATAACGCCAGTATATATACGAAGTGATACTTTGTACCATTGAATCCAACCATCTCATTTCATAGCCGGAGATGAATGGCAAACTGTGCCTCTAATGGGTAAATTGCGTCTGTAACGCGTACATTGACATACCACAATACATTCTGAAATACATAATGCAGTCTCCATTGATTGCAGCGTAGGCAGAGCTTCCTCGAGCTGGGCTGGTAGCAAAACAGGAAATTTTACTTTAGTTGTCACTGGCTGAAAAAAAAAAAGAGAAGAAAAAAAATCATGCCAAGTACGGAAATATTGCAGGAAATTACGCTTGTTCGATCGATGATGTCTGTGTCATCAACTCACTAAACTTCCTTGAACTGCCATGCGAAAAAGACCGCTTTCCCTGCCCCTGTGTCTTCTCCAACTCTGCACTTTCAAGTCTGTCATTCTTATGTCTACCCCTCACGCCTCTGTTTTGCCATGTCATTGATCCCGGAAGCTGGTAGATGCTGCCTCTGTTACCTGCACCCACCAGACCACCAATGATGACAAGATACACCGATGTCCTTGTCACTCACTGCAAAGAAGACAAAAACCAGGTCAGGTGAATGACCTCTGTCACTTCCCACTAAAGTGTCAAAATATGTTATCATGAACACGTCATAATGGTATTGTTCAAAGTGGCTTGGCATTGTCATGGTTTGTTTTGTGTTTCAGAGACTTGACCGACTTTTGTGAAACATTGCACTAACTCGGAACAGCTTTAATATCCTGGGAGGGAAACTTGCCAGTATTACATGGGCCTATTTCAGGCCAAATAATATTTTTTACCTGTTTAAGTGTCATGAGAAACCATTTCTTCACTTTCATAGAGGCCTCTATCTATCTATCCATCTATCTATCTATCTATCTATCTATCTATCTATCTATCTATCTATCTATCTATCTATCTATCTATCTATCTACGTGTCAGTCGTCTATCTATCTATCTATCTATCTATCTATCTATCTATCTATCTATCTATCTATCTATCTATCTATCTATCTATCTACTTGTCAGTCGTCTATCTATCTATCTATCTATCTATCTATCTATCTATCTATCTATCTATCTATCTATCTATCTATCTATCTACCTGTCTGTCGTGTATCTATCTATCTATCTATCTATCTATCTATCTATCTATCTATCTATCTATCTACCTGTCTGTCGTGTATCTATCTATCTATCTATCTATCTATCTATCTATCTATCTATCTATCTATCTATCTATCTATCTATCTATCTATCTATCTACCTATCTATCTATCTATCTATCTATCTATCTATCTATCTATCTACCTATCTATCTATCTATCTATCTATCTATCTACCTGTCTGTCGTCTATCTATCCATTTATCTATCTATCTATCTATTATCTATCTATTTATCTATCTATCTATCCCTACATGAGAGACAGAGAGGGAAAGAGAGTGCAAGCGAGAGAGAAAGAAAGAGAGAGAGAGAGAGAGAGACGAGGGGTGGGACCATGAAATCGTTAGCTTTAGATTCGCACCTTCCAGAGACTTCGTCACTCGATCATCTCCTATCAGTTCACCAGCTAAAGATGAACGTAGGCAATTCTCACAAAGTGTGTTTTGACACAGTCACTTTGCCTTCGCCCACACTCAACAGCCGGATAGTAAACATTTCAGGGAAGCCCGTACTTACATCTCTGGCAGAGATGTCTTCATTTTAATAGAATCAGTCTACTGCACACAACTGGTTCATTCAGCCGTCCCCGCTGGGTACACAATCGAGAAAGAGCATGTAAATCTATGCCATCATTTTTTTCTTTTCGAGATTGTTAAATACCTAGTGCACATTACGTAATTTGCTCAACCCGGGCTATTGCGTTGAAATCCGATTAGTAAAGCCTACGTGTGCACGAGCCGAGTTTGATCTGCCGAGTAATTGGATGGTGACATCACGGCATTGAATTTCAGCGAGACCAACTAGTTGCCTGGTGCATGGGGTTTAATTGAAAGTCATTTGGGGGGGGGGGGACATTCCATGGAAACTGACGGGAGATTTAGACAATAATATTTAAGAAAGAAAAGGCTACTAAATACATAAACAACCATTTATCTCAAAATGGATTGATCAGTTCTGCAGAGAAATGGTACAGAAATGATGAAAATTGGTTGTACATAATGAAAATTAAGATGGGTCCATTCAATTGCCTTCACTTTGGTTGGTAACTGGTGGGACAGAAAAAATACCATGTTTTTTACATAGCAAAATGAGACTGCAAAATATGTGAAACCAAACCAACAGGATTAGTGAACAATGTTTTTTTTACATTCAAAATATGCATTTGAGCATACAGAAAAACAAAACATAAATAAACAAGTTTTACATTTAAGCACACTGGGGCAATTAGCTTGAGTAATTGATGGGACATAATCTTGGTAACTGATGGGAGGTTGTAAACCTGTGCTCTTTTCCAAAATGTCACAGGTCACATGGTCATGCAAGGAAGATCATGCCTACCATAAATATTAATTTAATTACTACCCTTTCAACACAACCATTAAATTTTTTCCCAAGCATGGTTTGAAAAATGGCTCTTAGGTAACATATTAATATGTGCAATGTCCCTGGTTAATACCAACATCCTCTAGTCTCCCGATCGGAATTTATTCGTGCGCGCAGAGGCTAAGCTGTGAATAGTACTGTTATAAGACTAACCACTGCTTACTAGCTTGTAATCTGGAGAACGATGCAGTAAAATAAAACTAGTACGTCCGTGCAGCAGTAACTTCGAGCCCTCCCAGTCCTTGTTGCCAATACTGCGGGAGAAATTAATTTTGTGCCACGATGCCTGCAAACACGTTTATGGTCTAATTCAGTGGTTCTCAACGGGGGTGATATGGGGAGTAGGGGGGGGCGATTTTGATCTCCCAAGGGCGGAGGGGGCGAAAACGAAGAAAAGGGCAATAAATGGGCAAAAAACGATGGACGGGGGGCGAAAACACGAATGGAGGACTGCTTGAGAGCAAATACAGAGCAGCCACCGACATAACAAATACAACAGCATACATAAATGGGTTTTATTAACAGAGAAACCCTTAAGCACATTTGAAAATGAATGCTTTCTGTTTTATAAGAATGTTGTTACAAGTATGTATGCCCCCCCCCCCCACAACAAGGTTTTTAAGCTAGGGGTACTTATTTTAAAGCCTTTTGTGACTCCAGAGCTAGAGAGCTCCTCCCGTAATACTCCTGACAATTAATTATTCTTTCACATTTTCTTTTTCTTTTCCTCCCGTTTTTGTGGTTGAAAGGGTAGGGGGCAGGGTTACAGATTCGATAAGAATTACGGTTGAGGATAAGGACGGCGTTAAGGATAGGTACGAAAACGTGCGCGCCTCTATCGCAAAACGTTTGGGCTGCGTACGCACAAGTAATAACAGCCGTTTTATAATGAATCATCAACATGGCTATTGTCATTAATGAGGCTTTGAAAAATTTGACATCATAATTTGTGTGTAATCAGTCTGCTTGTGGAATGTATCCGTTGGGGGCTTGAGTAGGGGGGGGGGGTAGAGAGAGAGAGAGAAAAGGGGTGGGGTGATGAAAGAGAATTTGGAGCTTAAGGGACGATTGCCTGAAAAAGGTTGAGAATCACTGTCCTAATGCAACCCTCTACCTTGCATCCTGACAACAACAGTAAAGAAACTAGCCCAAGTTACGAATGTAATATTGGTTGATTGACTGTAGGGATGCTGCTGTAAAGCTATTTCATCGTAACCTTCTCGAACTGCACTCCGCTCGTTCTGCGTCTGTCAAGGCAATTTCATGTCAGTTTGATGTTCAAGGTCTTCATCTTCAGACTGGCGTGTTACTAATTCGAGGCGTGAGACATTTGGATTACAGTTTCGTTGCAATGGTTGGAGATGTGAGAGTGCAGAGTTTCAGTGTTAGAAAGTTTATGTTTATAAACTGATTTTTTTTTTAAAAAACTGGTTTCATTTTAGCTGTATGATCTTGGAAAGGGCGTACATGTTTGAAATAGGTAAGAATTTCAATACTTGCCTTTTGTGTACCACATGTTCTGTTGCTGTTGTTATTGTGTTTGTTTTCTTTTCTGTCATTGCTGTGTTTATTGTTTTCATTTCTAAAAAGACTACCTACGATAATTCAAGTTCCATCGTGTTGAATGCCAGTTTTCATTTTATTCCTGATAACAATTGTCGTATAACTTACTGTAGGCCTATTGCTGTCTGTGCAGCCGATCCGTCTTTGGTGTCGCACAGAAGGTTTTTTGATTGCTGCAGATGACTTTATAGACAACAGTTGTGACATGAACGGAGCCCCAGGGGCGTATCCACGCAAGATAACGCCTTTGGCAAGCACTGAAATGGCACCCTTGTTCAAATATCTGACACACATCTTTGAGTTAACTTTAGTATCATTTTCAGGGGAAAAAAATACAAGGCAATGTTGTTAATTTTTAATTAACAGGATATGGCACTACGTGAAAACTATAACCACATCTTCCCTACATCTGCAGAAATTTATTTCTTCACTGTCCGAGGAAGACTTGTCGCACTTTTACAGAAAATGTTCAGTGCCACCTCCTTCATGCGCCATTCCCACCATATCTCAGATACGCCACTGGGGAATACTCAGAGTATTCTAAGGAGGATTTTATTTGTAATCCTGCAGCTTGTAACTCAAAGTTGTGGGTCACTGAATAACGATTTTTCTTTCCGCCTCTCTAGAAAGCACCGAGGCCAAGCAAGACGGAGTAACACGTCATCCCAGTGAATCAATTTTTAAATCAAGTTTCTTTAAATTTTTCATGATACCTTTCTAGGGAGGGAAATGCGTGTGAGTGAAAGCGACACACACACATAGATAGATAGATAGATAGATAGATAGATAGATAGATAGATAGATAGATAGATAGATAGATAGATAGATAGATAGATAGATAGATAGATAGATAGAAAGATAGATAGATATATGGATAGATAGATAGATAGATAGATAGATAGATAGATAGATAGATAGATAGATAGATAGATAGATAGATAGATAGATAGATAGATAGATAGATAGATAGATAGATAGGTAAACGGACGGACAGACAGACAGATTTGTAGACAGGTGGATAATTATATACATAGAGAGAGAGAGAGAGAGAGAGAGAGAACTGCATATAATCATAGTGTAGAGCGAGAGAAACAGAATCGACCATAATACATGTATATCATTTTATCTAACTTCCGTGCTGTAAAATCTAATCTCTAAGAGCATAATAATGCAAGGGGATATACACTGCAATTATTTTGCATTTATAGTGCGGCTTTTGATTTTCTTCAGGAATGAGGACGATTAATGTCGATTTTCTCCAAAGTTTATCTTTTAAATTGGTTTCAAATTTTTCTTGGGCGCAAAATTGATTCTAAACAGTACAGTTAGTGAGTGGGTTGGTTAGTTAGTTAGTTAGTTAGTTAGTTAGTTAGTTAGTTAGTTAGTTAGTTAGTTAGTTAGATAGTTAGTTAGTTAGTTAGTTAGTTAGTTAGTTAGTTAGTTAGTTAGTTAGTTAGTTAGTCTGGAATATTGTGCGCATGGTTGTTTCTGTGTGCATGTACGTATGTGTGTGTGAGTGTGTGCGTGTGTGTGTGTGTATGTGTGCGCCTGCACGTGTGCTATTTTTTCAACTGTAGAAATAAAAACATATTATTTCAATGAGAAAATGTCAGAATCTGCAGCTGAAATATTTTCTTTTTTTTAATTTTATATAAATACTAAATCATAATACAACAATAACACAGTTGACATTTTACTCGCCTTGGTGTGGAGACATTGGTTTCAGGATGTTAACATAGCCAGCGTATCCTTTCTCATGATGATGGTTCTTCCTGTGTATCTGGTTTCTGTTTCGTGCGTGCCGTAAATTGAAGATCTCGTCTTGGAAAGTACTCGTATCGTCTTTCATTTTCTGTTGGCATTAGTAACGACGGGTATATGAATTGATGGACTGAAGAATAGATGGATCTATCTATCTATCTATCTATCTATCTATCTATCTATCTATCTATCTATCTATCTATCTATCTATCTATCTATCTATCGATCTATATATCTATCGATCGATCTATCTATCTATCTATCTATCTATCTATCTATCTATCTATCTATCTATCTATCTATCTATCTATCTATCTATCTATCTATCTATCTATCTATCTATCTATCTATCTATCTATCTATCTATCTGTCTGTCTGTATGTCCATGTATCTATATATCTATCTACCTATCTATCGATCTACTTGTTTTGTAAACTGGCTGTTCCCCCCTCTCTCTCTCTGTCTCTCTCTCTCTCTCTCTGTCTCTCTCTCTCTCTCTCTGTCTCTCTCTCTCTCTGTCTCTCTCTCTCTGTCTCTCTCTCTCTCTCTCTCTCTCTCTTTCTCTCCGTGTTTTTCCCCGTGGTGTCCGTCCGTCTTTCGTTCTTTCATGTACTTGAATATACCGTTTGACTTTCTGAGATTAGCTGATTGCCTCTATCTTATCTATTCTGTCTACTCTCGCTCTGTCTGACTCAACGCCTGTGACATTTTTTTCTGTGTTGCATTTTCATCTTTCATGCATCCACCTCTCAGACAGATGGGAAACTGACTCATGTGTAAAGAAAAACAACTTGAACAGGCGGGCGGTGTGAGCGGAGATGCTCAGAAAAGTAAAAAAAAAAAATGCTTCCTAAGTACGTACTAAGCGGTGGAGCATGAAATCTCTCTGGCTGGAATGAATGAATGAAAAAAAAAATAGACCAGTATAAGGATCTCCCAGATTTCATGGCATGGGTTTTTGTCGTTGATGTTGTTTTTTACTGATGCTGTTGTTATTGTTGTTTTTGTCTTGAGGTGGGGAAAGGAGTTGGAAGAGGGAACATTAACGGACGATAGCACCGCCGTACATCTTCCCAGATTCTCCGCATTTATTTTCATTCGCGCCGACATAGATTTCACTGATTTATTGAAATGGATTCAAAGCCATCTTATTTTTTATTCAAAGCTTTTAGCGCCCTAAACTATCCTGTTTATTGTTTGTAACCACTTTATTCACATCAAGGACATTTTCTTAAATTCATTGGTGTTGTTGTTTTTTTTAATTGCCCTGTATGTGTGTTTGTGTTTGTGTGTGCGTGTTTTAAGTTGTTCTTTGGCCAGGCGTACACATGCGACGTGACGTGTTGCAGTCGTGTTTTACTTTCATATTGATATTCCCATTGACACGGCAATTCGCTAGTGTCTTGGGTGTGTGTGCATTTTCATTCTTTCGCCTAGATTTCAAAAAATGCGACGCGACTGCAACACAATAAAAAAAAAAGGCGGCTGCGTAGAAATACCATTACTATAATTTTCATACTTCCAGTTTGTTTTGTTTCGTTTTATTTTATACTGGTTTTGTTGGCGGGTCTGCTGTGAAACTAGTGAAGATTAAGCTTCAGGGCCCCCTAATCTCGGCGGGGCCCTGAAAATACGTTTTTTAATGAGTGAATTTGGGATTTTGCTTTGCCCTATTGTTGCTGGTTGCGAAGGGACCCCATAACAGTTCAAGTTTCCGGGTCCCAAAAACGTAGGTCCGCCACTGGGTTTTGTTTTAATTTTCTCATGTTTTTCTGCTACCACTTACGTCTCATAATCTTTGTCTCAGATAGTTTTTCTGAGGTAAACAATAAAATTTCCAAATGTTAATATGTCCAGAAGGCTTTGGTTACTCTCAGCTGTCTGTAATACAAGATGGAAACTTGGGGTACTCGTGGCCTTTACTGCATCAGGAAACGAGTTTATCTGTCTGCGTTATTTGATCTATTGTTGTCTAGGCAGATCGTGAAATGGATCACTTGTGTGGTTCCTGTTTCTATTCTTGTGTTTTTAGAATTTATCCTCCCCTTTTGTTGGTTTGTTGTTGTTGTCGCTTTCTCTGTTGTTCTCCAAATTGTTTCTGTTTTATTATGTCTAGATTTAAATTTGGTAATGTCCTTCTTTCTTTTTCTTTCTTATTTTTTATTTCCTACTTTCATTCTTTTTTTTTTTTTCATTTTCTTTCTTGTCTTCCTATCTCTACTTACCTGTGTGTCGTCATACATTTAGAGTGTCCTTTGTCCACCTAACACCTTTTTCTCTCTATCTTCCTCCTTCGTTATCATTTCCTTTGTTTAGCCGTTTGTTTCACTTTCCATCTTGTCTCCTTGTCTCCACTTTTGTCATCCCGACATAGTTTTTGTGTGCCCTCTGTCCACCCTACACCATTTCTTTCTATCATTCCTCTTTCATTATTCTTTCTTTCACTGCTTGCTTTCCTTAACCTCTGCCTGCTCTCACGGAAACCCAACTACTCGTCCACCTCTTTCCGATCCCCAACTACCGTGTTATGTCTCCCATTGCCCACACGCCAACCTTTATGCAATTATTGACTTTCCCCAACCTGTACAAATATTATGTTCGCCGCTATCCCCACAATGCCAAGTTGTGTTTTCGGTTTGCCGTTCAAAACATCCCCATGAAATTGCCTTAACATAACATTTAAATCCGGAAGTTTCACAAATTAAGAGTAACTATTAATGGCTGTAAAGAGGCGACATTACAAGCCACAGTGGAGAAACAGCGACATTTCCAGGGACATTATAATAATTATAAACATGCACAGTCCTGACCGGGTAAAGAGTCTTCGCTGAGCTAAATAAACTCGGCAGAACTATTATAATGCATTATTGTTTCAGAAATCTAGCTTGACATGTTTATGAGTATTTTGCTGACCGCCCAGTAAGCGCTGGAGCTGTTGGTCTTGGCTTTTGTCCCCGTTGACAAGTGTCACAGTGAGGACAGAGTTCTATTGACAGTAAACAATAGGCCTGCGATTAATTGGTGTAGGCCTGAATGTTGTCCCGAGGAAACTTGCGCATGGTTGCAGTGGTTTGGGGGGGGGGGGGGGGTCGATTTAAAATTTAAAATATGAATTCCGTCCAGCAGGAAGGAGAAAGTTTCGAGCGAAGCATGTTGACCCATTGAATGCCAACAGTGTATTGTGCAAAACACAATTTTATATGTCAGTTGTGAATGTGTTTATTAATACATTCATTGAGTTTTAGACATTAATTGATCAATTTAGCTTTTGAGATTCTTATTGACTTCTTGGGGTTGACCTCAATAATCAAATCCAAAAATAACAAGGACTATGAAAATCATAACTCTCTGGTCTGGCTTTGGCTTCGTAAGGGTTAATGATCGGCATAGTTTAGAAAGAAATAAGGGAGAAATGGGACGTTTTCTAAACCCACCGCATACCGCCAATGAAATGTGGGATCAGTGAGTGAGATGTCGAGAAATGATCGCCCGAGGACTGAGACCAATTTAGATTGATGGCGTCTGGGAGGTACAAAGAAGGCTGGAAGAACAGAACGCTAAAGGATTGAACTTTTTTTTGCTCAGTGCGGGGAGGGGGGGGGGGGGAGTGGGGTATTTGTTTCTTTTTAATAACAATAGATCTGAAGGCTTTGAACTACCGCTAGAGTACACTTAATAAGCCTTGCCTTCTCTTCTATGCTCCCCCCCCCCCCCGCCATTTCGTCCTTGACCTGTCGCTGGTCCTTTCAGTAGATGGTTCTTGATTGGTCTGGCTTTGCCTAAGGGTATTAAGTAAACATTATTGATTTGAGAGGGGGGGGGGTGAGAGTCACAAAAGGTCCAGTATATGTGTCCTACGGTGTTGACGTTTTCGTTAACGATCGGGGAAGGGGAAGGGGGGTTTCAGCAGACCGCTTACTGTAATTTGCTCGACCGCCAGTAAATATAAAACTTTGGCCACTTCATGGGAAAGGAAAACCCTTAAATCATAAAATGACACCGCTGACGTGGGTCCATTAAATCTTCCGAATTCAGTGGTCAAGAGTTCAATCTGGGTCCGATATTTGCCAAATTCAGTAATGAAATATCATTTGGGCTCGGTATCTGCCGAAGGCACGAGTTGAGACTTGATTTCGGCCCGATAACGTGTCCAATCCATTGGCTGAGACTTCATTTGGATCCGATATCTGCCAAATTCAGTAGTTCAGACTTCATTATTGGGCCCGATACCTGCCTGGTTCAGTAGTTGACAGTTCTAGGATACGGGGTCTTCAGTTGGGTCTGATACCCAGAATAATCGTAAAAAGATCCTTATGTTGAGTTAGTCATCCATTTACAGACTTATGATGGTAACTTTAAAAAAAAAAAAGTGCAGAATGTAAGTATTAAATAAATTGCACGTTGTAACAGCTGAGGTTGTTCTAGCACGTTATAGTAGGGGGGAGTTAGTTGATCTAACTACAACCCTTTAGAAAACGAAACTATTACAGCTGTAAAATAAATAAACACGAGATCCGACGATAGATTAAATAATACTAAAGTTTAATAACTGTATAGTGAACAATAAATTACTAGGAAGACGCCAGCGAAACTAAATATCTACGCCACACAAAAGGAAACTCACTTACTCACCCCACCAACCACTCACACAGGTCTATATATATAAACATTCCTACAGAAAGTTCCCGAAATAAACGTTACCTTTGCCCTCGCACAAACTAACCAATCACGCATCAATACGTCATCAGGTTACATCACCCAAGGCCAAATCTGGCGTAAACATCCGTCTCCACAATGTTATCGAATGTTCGGGAACATACTAATATTTACTGAACGAGTCAAAACACTGACAACAAGCGAGCGAGGAAAAAAACTACTCACTAGAAAAGAAGGTCAGGTCACGGAGTACAGTACACTCTGGCGGTCGTCAACAATAAAATGAAAGAAGAAATGAACACATGCTCACCAGTGTAACAAGAAAACGGGGGAGGGCAAGGGATAGCTTGCAGATGCTACACAACTCCCCAATTTAAGTTGAATATTTTTCAACTCCGAAACATTATTCAGCGTCTGCAATATCTTGAAATAACAATCTTACAGTACTCCCAATCTCACAAAGGTAGTTGCTAATTCTATTACAATTATTAACAATTTCAGTGCCTTCCCAAATTTCATCGCAAATACAATACAATGCAATATCCTTTGCATCACTAATACCATAACTAATACAATACCGTCATTGCTTCCCAATAGTAAACAGTAGGCCTACTAGTCAAAATAACACAACGCCACCACTGTGGTGAAACAATGGTCAATGATATTATTACAAATCATATAAGGTGAAACGATGGCCCATCGTTTACACAATGCTTCGTGCACGAATCATAGCATATAACTTGTTGTACATAACATGGTTATCTCCAAAATGTATAACTCATACGTACAATGGCAAAAATACCAATACATACCGACCACTGATTAGGGTCTTTCTTCATCATATTAGGTCAAAACAAGTTACAACATTGCAATATAACACAAACACTGCTTGCTCGCAGTCCCCATTTGGGTTACATTTTCCAAAAATTACACCAAGTTCCATTGGTAACTAATATGACATAGCATAAAATCAAAATGTGACTAACACATCATGACTCTCTATCAGCCACCAATTCAATATTCAGTCACAGATGAACTACGTCCCCAATTACAGTACAATACTGCCGTCCTAGCAATTCATCTAGTAGGCAAAAGTATGGGTTACAATGCATTTCACTGATAGTGTACTACTTTAAAATACCCTGCTCAGGAAATCGGCACAGACATTTTCTCTGCCTTTTACGTAGTGAATCCTGAATCGATAAGACTGTAAAAATAAACTCCATCGTAATAACTTTGGACTGTCAAACTTGGCAGAGTTCAAAAACTCTAATGACCGATGGTCAGTTTGGAGCACAAACTCCTTTCCATACAAATACAAAGTAAACTTTTTTACAGCCCAAACAATAGCTAAACATTCGCGCTCTGAGACCGAATATTTTGTCTCACGAGGCAATAGCTTACGACTAGCATATGCCACAGGGTACAACTTTCCCTCGTGTTC
Organism: Onchidella celtica; assembly: GCA_963931925.1. NCBI lineage: Eukaryota > Metazoa > Mollusca > Gastropoda > Systellommatophora > Onchidiidae > Onchidella > Onchidella celtica. Next base: position 20,829,054 of record OZ007571.1, read on the forward strand.
CTGCATAAGACTAGCGCCTAATCCGCGATCTGATGCATCAGTTGCTAAGACAAACTCTTTGGAAAAATCTGGCAAACATAACACGGGTTTGGAGATAATGACATTCTTCAAAGAGGTGTACGCTTTCTCCTGCGTTTCATCCCACTGAACTATATTGGGCTGACCCTTTCTAAGTAAATCAGACAATGGTGATGCAATCGCTGAAAAGTTAGGAATAAATTCATGGTAATATCCCACTAATCCTAAGAATGCTTTCACTTCCTTCTTAGTGGTGGGTCTGGGTGCGTCTCGTACCTTACATACATTCTCTTCTAACAGGCCAATCATACCTTCTCCCACTAAGTGTCCAACAAAGTCTACTTCAGACGTTCCAATCAGACACTTCGATGGTCTTGCAGTTAATCCAGCTTGGTCCATCCTCTGCAGTAAGTCCTTGAGAGTCTTCACATGCTCGTCGAATGTCTCTGTATGAATCAGCAGGTCGTCCACATATGCTGTCACATTGTTCATTCCACGGATCAATGGCTTTACGATCCTGTTCAGCGTGGCTCCTGAGTTCATCATCCCAAAAGGCATCCGAATGAATTCATAGTGTTCGCCCATGGTGACGAACGCCGTCTTGGGAATGTCTTGCTCTCGAACTTTCACTTGCCAGTATCCCTTGCTCAGGTCAATCCGAGAGAATAATTTTCCTCTCGATAGACTCTGAAACACTTCCGATGGCGCTGCTGTCGGATGAGGGTCGAATACTGTGATCTTGTTTAACCTCCTGTAGTCGATGCAGACTCGGTTGGATCCGTCCTTCTTCTTGACGACAACAATAGGTGAAGCATAAGCTGATGAGCTCCTTCGAATGATGCCCAGCCGTTCCATGGTGGTAAGCTCCTCCTTCAAGGAGTCGCGCATAGCGTAGGGCACCGGGTATGGTCGTTGACGAACTGGTACTTCTGTCGTCAGGTCGATGCGATGTTCACCCAACTGACAGCATCCAGGGAGATTGGTGAAGACGTGCTGGTAATTCTTCACCACATCGCAGAGTTCTTGACGTTGTTCCGATGTCAGTTGCGTTCCATACTGGACATCTCTGTAGCTTTCCTTCTGGTCCCAGCTTCCTAGGTCGGCAGGGTCCTCCGTCGTTCCACCGTTGTCGCCTTCCAGGTCGCAGTCCTCGATGATTGTCATGCCAGCTGACTCCACGGGTTGACTCTTGTCCATCATGTCGTCCTCTGCCAGTACAGTCTCAGCACTATCACCGCCGCCGTCCTTTATGGCGTTGACATGTCCAGGCGTGATATCTCTCCTACTGTTGTCCATCCCACACATCTCGGTCACAATAGGTCTCGGTTCCATTGCCACTGCTGCTGCTTTTGACGTCCTTGGAATGTATCTCTTGAGGAGGTTGGCGTGCAAGGTCTTTTCTTTTGCACCCATCTTGACTCTATAGTCGTTAACACCGACAACTGAGACTACCTTATATGGTCCCTTCCATTGGACTAGGAGCTTGTTAGTGTTCGTCGGCAGTAGCACCAACACTTCATCTCCGGGGCGGAACTTCCTCTCTCGCGCCTTCCGGTCGTAGTAGGTCTTCTGTCTACCTTGAGCCTTGGAGAGTTCTTCCGTCGCTAACTTCCATGTGTCCTCCAGCCTCTCACGTAGTTCCATGACGTACTGGTAACTGGTCTTCGTTTCCGGCTCCTCTACATCCTTGGTCCATAGTTGTCGTAAAATGTGCATTGGTCCTCTCACAGTTCTCCCATACAGCAACTCGAATGGGGCAAACTTGGTCGACTCTTGGGGAACTCCACGATATGCGAAGAGCAGCGGGTTGATGTATCTGTGCCACTGCTTGGGTTGCTCTGCGCACAGTCGTCTCAATGTTTTCTTCAGTGTGCCGTTGAATCGCTCCACCAACCCGTTGCACATAGGGTGGTAGACTGTAGTGGTCGACTGTCGAATTCCCAGTAGTCTATTCGTTTCCTTCATGACATCTGACATAAACTGGGTCCCTTGGTCCGACAAGATCTCTTCGGGCACACCCAAACGGCTGTAGATGTTCACTAAGGCTTCTGCTACCGTTTCTGCGTCGATCTTCTTCAAGGGTGTGGCTTCGGGGTAACGAGTAGCGTAGTCTATATACACCAGGATATACCGATGTCCACCTTCACTTGGGGGGTCGATAGGTCCTACTAAGTCCACGGCCACTCGCCTAAATGGTACGTCCACTACTGGCATACTCTGCAGGTGCACCTTTGGGGTCGCTCCTTTGTTCACCGTCCTCTGGCATATGTCGCATGAGCGGCAGTATCTCGCGACGTCACCTTCAATTCCAGGCCAATAAAAATTGCTCATAACTCTGTCTTTGGTTTTCTTCACGCCGAGGTGTCCTCCGACGATCGAGTCGTGGGCTACACTCAGTACATACTCTCTCAGTTTCTCGGGTAGTACCACTTGCCTTATAACCGTCGCCTATCTCAGGTCCTTGTAGATCCGGTACAGTACTCCTCCATGTTTCTCAAAATGAACAGATTTATTGCCTCTATTAGTTAGGATCTTCTTCTGCTCTAACTTCCTAATGACTTCGTCTTCTTCTTGAAGTCGGATAAGGTCCTCTCTATCCACTCCCGCGTGCCTTTCTGCCCTCGGCACCTTCAGCGACGTAGACTGGTCCTTCCTCTTCTCCTGGGCCCTCGTGGTCACCGCTCCTACCATCACCTCAGTATCAGGGTCGTACGGATCCTTCGCTCCGTCCACGTTCCCGACTACTAGGTCGCAGATGGTCTCCGGGAGACACAGCGCCGTCACTTTGCCCGTCAGGTAAGGCGTCTTCACGTCGATAACGGCTTCCTCCGCCGCTAGCAAGGAGTTATCGATCCTCGCGATAAGTTTCTTCCCACCGGTGAGCTGTCCGTCGTCCACCAGTGATCGCCGCACCACTACACCTTCACAGCCGGTATCTCTTAGGACATCTACCGCTCGATTTCCAATCAAGCCCTTCATCACTGGTAACTTCAGTTTCTCCACGGTCCTTCCGTCACTGCATCCTCCGCAAGTAACAGGCACCGCTAACTGTAGCTTCCCGTCCTTCATTACCGCTTGAACGTTGATGCTGGTGTCAGCCGTCGTCACATCTTGTCTTGACGACTCGTCCGCCGCTATCACTACGGCCGCCGCCGCCTTGTTCGGCTTGCCTCGTCCCATATCCTTCTGGGCTGGACACATCCTCCGAACGTGGCCTGGCTTTCCACAAAGGTAACATTTCAACTCACCTTTGTCGTTTAACTTTGCACGACACTCCGTCGCCTTGTGTCCCGGCCTCTGGCACCTATGGCAGACCTGTGGGCTTCTGTCTCCGTTGGGCCTCTGTCGCACTGGCCGGCTTTGCAGTCTGGCGCTTCCTCTGAGCGTCCGGTTCCTCGCTACCAGGTACGCCTCCGCTGAATCTGCGATGTCCTGTAGCGTCTTTGGTTTCCTCTCCCTCACATGGGTTGCAAGGTCTGGTGGGCAGGCATCCATGAATTGCTCTCTGACGAACAGATCTCTCACTCCTTCGTAGGTCTCCTCCGTCTTCGACAGCTTTATCCACCTCTCTAGATAGGTCTTGATCCTGGTCAAAAACATTCCAACATCTTCTCCATCTTCAGGCTTACCTTGTCTGAACATGAGTCGGTATCCGTCCTCTGACAGGTTGTACCTCTTCTGCAACGCTTCCTTGACCTTGTCGTAGTCCTTGGCTTCGTCGATCGGTAGTCTGCAGAAGCACTCCAAAGCTCTCCCGGTCAGCAGGGCAGACAGTGATGTCGTCCAGGTGGATCTGGGCCATTCAGCTGTCTCAGCAAACCTCTCAAACCGCAGCAACCAGCTATCCAGATCATCCTTCTTGTCCTGAAATGCAGGTAGCTTGGGTCTCTTGGAACTGGCGTGGTCGTCGGTCTTCTGCGCTGAGTCGTTGCCTCCACGTTGCTGGCGGATCTTCTCCATCTCCAACTCGTGGTTCATCTCCTTCTCCCGAGCCTGTCGTTCAGCCTCCTTCTCCCGAGCCTGTCGTTCAGCCTCCTTCTCCTGTCGTTGAGCCTCCAGCTGTCTTTCTCTTTCCAGGCCTTCACGGAGGTAGTCCCGTCTCTCCTGCCCAGTGAGCTCCATAGCGTCCGCTTCCTGGCTAAGCCTTCCAATAACCTCCGACATGTTGTAGATAGCTTGACGATGATATTCTACAATAAACTATGTAAATAAATCTAGTAATTTTGATCTGGTCCGCTCGAATATGGTCGGATCCCGGACGAGCCCCCAATATGTAACAGCTGAGGTTGTTCTAGCACGTTATAGTAGGGGGGAGTTAGTTGATCTAACTACAACCCTTTAGAAAACGAAACTATTACAGCTGTAAAATAAATAAACACGAGATCCGACGATAGATTAAATAATACTAAAGTTTAATAACTGTATAGTGAACAATAAATTACTAGGAAGACGCCAGCGAAACTAAATATCTACGCCACACAAAAGGAAACTCACTTACTCACCCCACCAACCACTCACACAGGTCTATATATATAAACATTCCTACAGAAAGTTCCCGAAATAAACGTTACCTTTGCCCTCGCACAAACTAACCAATCACGCATCAATACTTCATCAGGTTACATCACCCAAGGCCAAATCTGGCGTAAACATCCGTCTCCACAATGTTATCGAATGTTCGGGAACATACTAATATTTACTGAACGAGTCAAAACACTGACAACAAGCGAGCGAGGAAAAAAACTACTCACTAGAAAAGAAGGTCAGGTCACGGAGTACAGTACACTCTGGCGGTCGTCAACAATAAAATGAAAGAAGAAATGAACACATGCTCACCAGTGTAACAAGAAAACGGGGGAGGGCAAGGGATAGCTTGCAGATGCTACACACGTATTAAACGGTTTGTGTTACTGATCATATCAACTCTAGCATGCAACTCACCTGTTACCGGTTTTTTTTTTTTTTCATCCTGTGATTTTTTTTCTCTCTTGCCACACTTTTTACGTTTTGGGCCTACTTCTCTTTTCTTTTTCTTTTCATCTCTTACTGCACTTGTCCACAGCATCCGCTCAGCTCCTCTATTTTTACGGACAGTGACGTAAAACACTCTTTGCCTCTGGATACTTGTCCACGTCATCCATTCTCCGCCGCTCCTCACTGCTATAGAAGCAAAGGGAGTTTTTCAGCGGGTGCTGTGGACAAAGATCATTAACTGTGTACATTGAGATTTGCTTGTTCCAGTCTGTTTGTCAGAGAGTAGTCCCGAAATAAATAAGCCAAATAGTATTACATGTACTCACAGTAACCAGAAAGAAAGAAAGACAGAAAGAAAGAAAGAAAAAAAAAAAACAAGAGAAAGAAAGATATGCGTGTTTGGCTCCCAGTTTTTACCGGAAAAGCTCAAATTTCGAGTTACCGTCCCGGAAAATCGATAGTTCGAAAGGGAAAAAAAAAAAAGGAACCGAATCGTTCTTGTTTAAACAGAAATTTGATTCACCATTTAGATATTTTCATCCGTTTGCAAACTCCAACATGCAGGCTGTGGGTGCAGTTTGGGACGCATACTTGTACAAATATGAGATTCAGCACCATGTGATCACATTTTGAGGGAGGTGGTGGTGGCAACAGCATAGTTCCTGTCATTTTTCTATGCCTAGACGCACACTAGCGATATTCATGTGTTGCTATCGCACTGCATTAATTTTGTTCAATCTATGAATGGAGTTGTGTGTACTTTTTGTCAGACACGGTCTCCTTGTAGAGGCAACGGTAAGCTGGGTTTTCATATGAGCGGACACCTAAGCGGCAACGGAAACGTCAAAAACCCCTCAAGTAGTGAAATGGAAAGAAGAGTTTGACCTGTGCAGGAACGCCGTTTCCGTACACGTGGAAACACTCTTTCTTTTCACTACTTGGTGGATTTTTGACGTTTCTGTTGCCGTTTCCGTTTTTCCGTGCACATGAAAACCCAGATGAGCAATGAAACTAAGACGAGACTATAATACAAAAGCAAACTTTACCACGGTGTTTCTCAACCTGAGGCGCACAGCCCACTGGTGGAGCATGAGACTTAAGAATGGAGCGAAGGGATTTTTCGTAGAAATCTAAATTCCATAGTGTATTTTAACTTGCCTGTATAGATAAACTGTTGCTTGTTTCACTTGAAATAAAGTTTCAGTTAAAACTTCTTTTGAACGTCTACATACTGAATATATAAATATTTTTAAAATCTTTTTGTATAATAATATACATACGATATACTAACTTTGTCCGATCATGGCGGAGCGAAAGTTTTAAGAAAATTGAAGTGGGGCATGGGACAGAAATGGGTTGAGAATCACTGGTACACTGCTCTCTGCGTCTCGTCGGGACATCAGGGGAGGGAATGGCAGTGAACTGACGAAAACATCCGGGAGTTACTTACTTTGGTCTGCAAAAATGATGATTGGACCCTAATATTCAATGTAACGACAGGCTTGATGTGTGCTGTTCACAAGCTGTCCGCCAGTCACTCAATCAGTAGACACACTTTAATCGCAGGAGGTTAAAAATAGCCGGGCAAACGAGTGGCGTAATTTACCTGTGTGCTACTGCGTGTGCGGCCTTAAGTGTCATGATTCGGATGTTGTTAAAACTCACGCAGAGAGTGAGTTGTTGTTGTTTTATCAGGGCCATGAGAAATTGGCTGGTGGCCTTGAACGGCCCTCGCGAATTATAGTTGGTGAGTAAATAAATGTAAAGTTAAACTTAGAGTCACGCTTGTCGGTTTTAATGTTCGTGATTAATAAGTAATGGAGTAGGGGTTAAACAAGGTGGGGATAGTTGACATTGTTAAGTATGACTAGACAAGTTTTTGCACGTTAACTGGCTGGTAGAATAGTGCAGACGTATTACTACAATTAAAATGGTGGGAGGTTTCGACCTATGAGATAGCTGAACTAATTGGGCCAGCGGACTAGCACGCTGGGTAGTTAGATAGTATAAAACATCGTGTAACGTTCAGATTTGGTGAATACAGACGAGCAGAAGCATCGTGTCGTAAAGTATCTCCGGTTGGCCAGTACCTGAACTGTGTGGTTTGAAGACTAGAAGTCCTTGCTAACGGACTGACTGAGCTCTAGAAAGAAAGGTCTGAGTGGGCTGACCTTTGAAAGCCCACGCTGCGCTATTTTGATGTTCGCGCCTACCAGTAGGCGTGACCAATGGTAATATATCTTATTAGTTCAAGCATAATAGAAGATCAGAGATAGAGAGAGAACCACAGCCTCATAGGAAGTCTAAGGAAACCCCAGCTGGCACTCGACGACGAGTGGCCTGTGTTATAGAATTATTTCCATTGTATGATTGAAGTAATAGGGCACATTGTTGATGAATTGAATAATGATTGTGCATATATATAAATAGTTTTTTTGCAACTGCGTAATTACCTACAAGCCGAAGTGTGCTTCTGTAGGCTTGGAACGTACTGGGCTCTCCTAACATTCAGGCCCATATGATTTAGGGAG